>JAVTLE010000011.1:1842536-2123254 GCA_033439295.1 Deuterostichococcus epilithicus | reverse complement strand
CGGAGCCGGCCGGCACGACGGCCGCGCCGCTGGCGCGCCGGCCCAGCCTCGACACCGCTTCCACGGCCAGTTCCCTGCCGCGCAGCAGTCAGTCCGATGCGTCGGGCGCCGCCAGGTAACGTTCAATCCTGGCTCGACCTGGCGCCCTCCGGATAAGATGAAGGCATCTGCTTGCGTCTTTCTGTGCTGAGCGCATGCCGCTTCAGGTTACCTGCTATCCTGGGAGCCTTGCCCGCCTGGATTGACGCACCTGTCAGTGCACCTTGCATTCCACAAAGCCTTTTCTCACTGACCTGGCTGACGGAACCTGACTGTCTCGTCCGGCGCTCGTGCAGCAACCCCAAGTCGCCGGTGTCGGTCGGCAGCAGCCGCATCTCCACCGACACAGCCTTCGGCCGTGCCAACCCCGGGGACCTGAAGGGCAGGACCGCCGGCGGCGGCCGCGCCGGCAAGGCGCGCAGCAGCCTCAAGGCGGCAGGCGGCGGCAGGTTGGCGGCGATACCCTCGGAGCCGCCGTCGCCCAAGGCCGCCGGCGCCCCCTGGACGGCCGGCATCAGGGCCATGTTCCACTGGGGGGCGCGTGCCAGAGGCAGCGGCCATGCCTCTCCTGCCTGAGACCAAAGCACCATAAGTCTCTTCCGCCGCGGGTGCCTGGGGACAGCGGCTCGCGCTGGAGGAGGGGGTCAGGCACTCCAGTGCAGAACTAGAGGAGGAGCACGGGTTGCTAGGCGGGATGGGGGTAGCATAGAGTCATCTTTCCTTCTGTTGATCATCAAGCACTTCTTCGTGGGGCGGCGCAGCATGGGGCGTCGGCGCTGGTGTGCCTGGTGGCTTCAAGCCCTTTCCACAGCCGCAATGCAGCTTTAGAACGTTGGCGGGTCTAAGCGCCGCACTTGAGGCGGGCGCAACTGGCAGTTGCCGTTCTCATGGCTTCATCGCCATGGAATTCATATCTCCGCAGCTTCGTGCCGCGGCAGCTGGACGACATTCTTTCCTGATAAGTGGTCTATGGGCTCGCCAGCAGCTGGCGTGGCCACATTGTCCCCCTTAGACGACACAACAACCAACAAGTGACTCATAACTGAAGATGGTTTCAAGCTGTCGTTTCGATTTAAAGCGGCCGAGGCGTGCGCGGGGGCTGCCGCGGGCGGTTGCATCGCCGCTGTGCGGCGTCTGCTCATCACTTGTGGGGTCTCCGCGCCGATCTTGGCACACATGACGAGCACTGCTAATTTCTAGGACGATGCACAGCTGCCGCTTTTCATCCATGGTTCTCGCTTCCAGCGTTTTGTGCCGCTTGCGTCCAAGTTGAGGTTTTTGGTGGCTTGCACAATTTGTTCGCTGGTGCTTGGTTGAACATCCATAGGCTCTTGAAACTCGTAGAACTGCGCTTGCCCCCCTCTCTGTCCTCAGTTCCATCACCGTTTGCTGACACCCTCCTCAGCAAGGGTCAGTCCTTCCATCAATCACTCCACTTGCTGTCGTTCACGATGAAACTGCTCCTCAGCAACGTTTGGTGCATCCGCGCTCCTGCAAAAAATTTGATCAGAGTCCGGCAGCTGTTCCGTCATGTGATTGCACCGCAGCCCAACCCCGCACTGCAAACTCCTCCAGCACGGAGCGGCCCCACTGCCGGCGGCCTTCCGCTGAAATGCGTTGTGAGGCCAGCACGGCATTGATGACCAGCTGGTTCACATGGGCCAGCAACGCACCCAGCGTCAGCCCACCGCCGAGTTCGTGCTGCTCCCGCTGCTGCCGAGGCAACTGCCGTGCCGCTGGCGCTGCTGGCGCCGCCACGCCTGCGGCCATGGGAGCCAGTGCCGCCGCCGCTGCTCGCGCCGCTGTTGTCGCCGGGCGCACTGGCTCCCAAGGCCGCAGGTGCGGCGGCGCCACCTGCGGCGCTTCCGMCGCTKCCGGTGGCGGCGGGGCTGCCGCCGACAATGKGGCCGCGGCMACCGGCGTGCTTCGCACCGTCGGCTGTCTCGCCGCTGGCGCCTCGACCGGCAGCGGCGGGGCGGCACCTGGCCCCGGGGGCGACTCCTGCGCTGCACGGGCCGCCCCGCCTGCTGCCGGCCTGTTGGTGCCGTGCATGTTGTGCGGTGCCGGCTCCGCGCCCTGAAGTGCCGCCGGCAGCTCCGCCGCCCTTGCCGCAGAGCCCCGGCGGGCGATGCCCGCCTTGGTTGCAGCATCTCGTGCAGCTGCAGCCTTTCTGCGCGCCGCTGTCGCGCTGCGTTCCGCCGAAGCCGCGCCGACGCGCTTGGCCCAAGCTGGCGCGGCGGGGGCGAGCGCGGCTCCGGTGGCACCTGCACATGTGGTGGCTGCGAGTCGCACGATGGGCTGCACCCTGGCAAGGCTGAGCTGGAGCCACGGCGGACTTGGGGCGGAGGCGGCTTGGCGGCGATTGGCGTGCCACTGCACTGCATGCGCGGCGGCCGCCGCCTGAGCGCTGGCCGCCGTGGCGGCGGCGGCGCCCTGGCTGCCAGGCGTCAGAGCAGGCTCTTGCGCCGCCCCCGCGACTGCGCCTTTCTTCCTCCCCCAAGCTGCTGACTGCCTGCGGACAGCTTTTGCCGCAGCTCCCGCTGCAGCCGGCTGTGCTGCTGCAGCAGGACTTGCGGCGCCCCCGAACCCGCCGCCTCCTGATGCCTGTGGCCCCGTGGGTGCCGCCGTCGTGCTGTCACGCTGTGCATTGAGCCGACCTGCCGGCGCCTGCTGCTGCTGCTGCGGCACGGCGGCTGCCGCTGTGCGCCGTCTCTTTGGCGGCTGCAGCGGCAGGTCATCAGCCGCTGGGCCGCGCGCATCGCTCCCAGAGCCTTCTTCGGAGGTCGGGTGCGCGCTGCCCGGCTGTGAGCGTACGCGCTTGCCTCGAGAACCCTCAGACCCCGGCGCTGCCTGGCTCGAGCCAGATGGCTGCTGCTGCTGCCGCCCACGCCGCCGCTGCTGCTGCTGCTGCTGCTGCTGCTGCTCCGCAGTTTTTGGGTCAACGCTCAGCCAGCTGCGCGCATCTGCATCTGCGTCCAGGGCCGGCGACATGCCGTCTTCTGCATCTGCCGCCGCTTGGCCAGCGCCTGCAGCCAACGGCGCCGCGAACGGCACTGCCGGCCCCGGCCGCTGCGCCGTCGGCGCCGGGTGCTCAGCAGCCCGCTGCGACAGTGCCTCCCGCGACGCCACCTCGCCGACGACGGCACTGGTGGCCTCCACAGCCGCTGGCGTGTCCCGAGGGACACCCCGCTCCACTGGCGAGGCAATGCTGTCCTGCACGCCAACAGCGTGGAGTAACACGCCGTGAGAGACAGCTGACTAACAGCAGGCAGAAGCCGGTAGGTTTCAACGCCTCTCTCTGCTGATGCGGTTCAAAGCACCTCCTGGGTTCCCACTATTCAAAACATGCTCTGGTCCTGGGACGCCACGTTATGCCCTGCCTGCGATGTGCTCCAGTCAGCATCTCATAGGCACACGTCAGGGCAATCACCTCCTGCATGAAGGCTGCGGAGGCGTCATCTGCCGCGGCGGCCGGCCCAGCTGGTTCAGGGTGAGGCGGCGACGCTTCCCGCACTTCCGCTCCCCCTTGCTCCGGCGGCGGCGTGTGGGCGGCCGTGCGGGCTGCACCGCCTGACGCGGCGGCCGGCGAGCTCSCCGCCGCGGCTGMSGGGMCAWWCCCGGCYCCAATCGCTGGCATGGCCCGCAACGACGCCTCAGCAATCAGCAGACAGTACCGCGGCATGCCGTGCGGCGCCGCGAGCGGCGCCTCCCACTGCTGGCTGCTGCGCGGCCGCGGCAGCGGCTTGCATTCCATCTCGCCGACGGCCGCCGCATCGGCGGCGGCCGCCAGCCGCCGCGGCAGGCCAAGCGCCGCGCCGGACGGCTCTGGCGACAGCCGCCCCCGCATGAGCTGTGGCGCCTCCTGCTTGGGCATACGCAGGCGGGTGGAGGGACTGCTGGCCCTCGAGCAGCTGCTGGGCGGGAGACCAGTGCCGCCTGACCAGCGCCGGCCCGGTTCCACCGCCGCGCCGGCGCCCCGCTGCCGCGCCGCCATCAGCGGCTGCAGCGGCGGTCGCGGCGACGTCGACGGCTGGGACCGCGCCGCTGCATCTGACTGCTGCTGGACCGAGGCCGACCGGGCGCTGTTACCATGTGACACACCTCCTGCTGCCACACCTGCCGGCAGCGGCACCAGGGGCAGCAGTGGACCTGGGCTCTTTGGATGCTTTCTGGACCCAGTCAGCAGGCAGCGCACAGCCGTCGAGCATGTGCTCGCAGCTGGCATTCTCTGAAGCTGGGACCTGGCGAGGAGGCCACAGCCGACGAGGCAGGTGACCAGCGGTGGGGCCAAGACACAGAAAGGGGGTTCCGGCAGCCCATTGTATCAAACCTGTTTGCACTGTGCATGTGAGCCACCATGCGCACCTGCAGCGGCACCGATGCCTCGGACGTTCTTGTGGGGCGATCCAGACAGCGGGTGCAGCTCCCACGCGCCTTTGCCATTGGCGCCACCGGACCGCCGCCACACATGCGCATGGCCCCGCTCCTCAGCCCTCTACATCACGACAGCGCGCAAGGTTGTTACAGGGGCGTCGGCGCCGCCCCAGGCACGAATGACACATCCATTCGCGCCAGCTGCATGGCGCTGCACAGGGCAGCGGATGCTTCTCTTCTGCTGCCACCCGGTTCGCTGTCCGACTTCTTGCTGGTGGGGCATCGTTGATGTCACCTGCAGCAGCTCCGCGCGGCTGGCAACGCCGTCCAGAAACGGCCGCAGCTCCGCCATATGACCAGCCGCCAGGCCACGCTCTTCCTGCGGCAGTATCCGTCTGACGTGCACTTTGGACAAGTGTCTTCTGGAGCCCTTTTGTCCAGCAAGTCCAGCAGCCCAGACAACTGCAGCTGAGCGTGCTGACGATGTGCACGTTGCAAGAGGTGATCACACCGTGAGCACAGTCGTGTGTTGCCGCTGCTCGGCTCGATGGAGCTGCAGCCCTCCAGACTCGCATGCAATGCTGCCGAGAGCGTGTTGCCGAGAGGTCTCCCGAGGACAGACCAGCCACAAGACGCACCGGTGCGGCCCCGTCGCCGTCCAGGAAGCCAGCCAGCATGACGCGGAGCTCCTCCAGCCTGCCACCCGTGGCGGCCAGCTGGCGCAGCACCAGGCGGCGCACAAAGGGCGTCTGGGGCATGGCGTACGGGTCGTGGGGTGCGGCGTCATCGCACGCCCGCACAAAGTGTCCCCCGTCACCGTCCGCCACCCGCGCTGGCGTGTCGCCTGCAAGAGACAGTCGTTCCTCGGGTAGGTATTCATTCTTCAGCCGGCAGCCGTGTGCCGCCGTTCTATGCACATCCGGGGATGAGATGGGAAGGAGGTGGTGCGTCTGGCATCCTCAGATGAGTAGGAGCTTCCGATAAGAGGAAAGGCTCTCTTGTTGCCAATGAAGCGACACACATATCGGCTGGCTGCGCTACGCTGGCCGGTTTCTAGCAATGAGAATCGGGAAGCGCTACGGCATGGATAAACCTAAGCTTTGGCGTTTAAAACCGTTTCGTGTGCCAACTGCAGAGTGTGTCATGCAGGAGTCGTCATGCACACTTCGAAAACCGTTCAGTGTCGCAAAGACGAGCGATTCCTGAGCCGACGCACCTGCGTCCGTTTCCTCTCCTATAGTGCATGCAATCGGGCAACGCGCGTTCGTATGCCGCTGGTGGTAAGCTTCAGCGCTAGCGCGGTCTTCCAGCGCCGGTCGTAAATGGCCGCATCCCGTGCAGATCGCCCTAGATGTTTTGGCGAAAAGGGGGTGCTTCAAAGGTGGCATCGCACAGTTGTATTCAGATTTACTGCATGGAAACATCCTCAATAATACTCAATGCTGTCAGCAACTGCGCAGCATTCGTGCACACCGAGATCCCGCGCATGCTGACCTGGACAAATTTGAGTTGACGTCGCAGGATCAACATGGGACACCCACTTTGAAGCAGCCTCTTTAAAGCAGCAGAAGTGCGCCGATGCTGTGGATCATCCAGGTCGGCGCTAGGAAACTCACCCGAGAAGTTGGCGGATGTGAGCCTCGTCTGGGTTGTGGTGGCTCCAGTACTTCGGAGTTGGCACCTTGGCAAACGCAGCGTAACAAGAGTCGCACAACTCGATCAACCCAAGGCCGGGGGCGAGACGTTGGAATTTTGCTCAGCCCTCTGCTGTCAAGGAAGGTCCAAACGCTCGACGTCTGCCTTCTGCGAGCCGGAGCATCCAATGTGGTCGTCACTGGCGTTCTGGACCTTCTGATCTGTGCGTTACGATCCGCGACACAACGTGCTGCAACAGCAGAGCTAGAATGCAGTCCTTGTTCACGAAGCCCTTCAAGCTCGTGGACGGTCGGTTCTGTCTCGTGTGCCACCGCTGCGGCCACATGGTGACGTGCGCCAACGTCGCCTTCATAGCCAATTCGGCAAAAAGCCACACAGCCACCGCCTGCTCGCTGGTCTGCAAGAAAGATGGACAGCCTCGAGGCGCGTCCTGCCTCTCCTTTGCCTGGCCTATTGATTACTTCTGGGTGGCGTAAAGCGGATGCTCCAGTGCTGTCTTGGCAGAGCAAAAGGGGCAGCGTGGCAGGCCACTCGATGAGTCTACTGGAGGCTCATCCCACGGCGAGTGCCCCCTCGTTTCGACTCCTGCGTCTCCACAAGGTTTCTGGATCGACGCATGGCGCTCTCAGTGCCACATCAATTCTTTCACGGTATGTTACGCTGCGAGTCAAACGGCACTGATGACGGCTGCAGCCTGGACGCCTGCGATGCATGGCGCGGGCCGCGTGCGCACCGCGAACGATGTGGCACCGCAGGACCCGCTCGCCGTGCCGCAGACGCCTTGGGTTCAGGTGATCGTTTTGTCAGCACAACCTCCTTGAAGGTTTTGCTGCCGCATCGGAGGTTGCAACAAACTGTGCTGCTGCCTTGTTTCAGTGGAGAAACCATGCCGACGGGGAGAATGTGACCGTCTCTACCAGAAGGCACACATTCTCTCAGTCTGTCCTGTGTGCGTACGGCTGGGGCTGAGGAGTGACGACCGCCCGCAAGTGCTGATCTGCCTGAAAGCGGTGCTGGCTTGCTGTGCAGGCTGCCTTGATGGCATCTGTGGTGTCCTTCTCGCAGGAGCTGGTGATCAGCAAGCTGGAGGAGACACAGGCGGTGCTAGAAGCGCAGCCTGCGGCCGGCGGAAGTGGGAAGGACATGATGTCGGAAGCGGATCGCCAAATGTGGCTCGACCACCACATCCAGGTGAAGGCACCAGTCAACACTGCTTCGAGCTTCCCACGACTGCCTGGAGCCTGCGTGATGGGCTCACGACGCTGACGAACAGGACATGGCGGCGCAGGTGTTGAGGCAGCGGCGCGCCCTGCTGGGCAGGGCTCTGGCCAGCGGACCAAAGCACGTGTGGCGCAAGCACCGCGGCGGCGCGGGCTGCGTGCTGCATCCGCCTTGGGCAGGCGATGCGGCGACGCCATCTGGGCGCGGCGCCGACGGCATGTCCAACGAGCAGCGGCCGCCCACACAAGGCGACAGCAGTGGGTTTACCATCAGCAGCAGTAGCGAGGACAGCGGCAGCGGCGGCGGCGCCCGCCGCAGCAGCATTCACGACAGCGGAGACGGCGACGACAGCGGCGCCGGGCCGGGCAATGGACTTACGCCACCGCCACTAGGGGCAGACTCCGGCGGCGCTGGCGGCGCGGCACTGCATCACCGGAAGCGGTCGGCCGCAGAGGGTTCGGCACCTCCGGGCCGGCCCGTAGCAAAGCGCCGGCTGATGGACGTCAATGCCTCGCAACCGGCGTCAGCGGCAGGCGGCCGAGGCAGCGGCAGGGCAGGGCGCGGCCGCGGCCGCAGCGGCTACCGCGGCCAGCACGGCCGGCCAAGAGGCAGTCGCGGAGGCCGCGTYSGCGGCCTCATGACTCTGAACCGTGAAGGCGGCGCGGGGCGCGGTCACGGCGGCGGCGACGGTCTTGGGATCGAACTACCATCAGTCAACAACGGCAGCGAGTCCGAGCCACCTGAGGCTGCAGCGGCGCCTGTGCGCAGGCGCCCAGGCCGCCCGAGGAAGGCCACAGCGGCTGCGGCAGGCGGCAAAGTGGCACAGACGGCAGGCGCCGCGGCGACCTCGGCCGCTGAGCCAGGCCCGCCGGGACGGCGAGGCAGGCCGCCAAAACACGCCCCGCAGAAGGGCAGCGCAGCAGCCATGGCACAGGCAGCGCGCGGCGGCGTCGCCACCGCCTCGGCGGTGCCGCAGCCTCTGCCACGGGCAGATGGCCGCCTCACGAGGAGCGGCAACGCAGCCGCAGCGGCGCCGCCGCCGCCGCCGCCGGCGCCGCCTCAGCGGCAGCAGCTGCCACGGGCMAGCCAGCGGGGGCCAGCGTCCACACCGGCGGAGCTCGCAGAGGCGGCGGGGGGGCCATTGGCCGGCGGCCGSGCAGGCGCCCTGGCAGATGCCGCGGCAGCGGCGGCGCCAGCCGCGGCGGCGGCGGCGGCGGCTGCGGCCGAGGATGCGCAGGCTCCAGCGGCTGAGGTCACCCTGCAGCAGGCAGCGGCAGCGGCGGCGGTGCAGCCGGGCGGCCCGCTGGCGGTGGTGCAGCTGCTGAGCGCCGTGGTCACCAAGGGCCTGAACGACTCGCAGCGCATCACCACGCAGGGCATCACGGAGTGGGGGCAGTCGGTGCTGGCGGCGGCGCTCCAGCACATGCAGCCCGCGCCATGAAGGCCGCTGCAGGCCCTGGTAGTCTTCACTCGCTTGTCACTAGGATTGTGAGATCTCAGAAGCTGTCGCTGGGGATTGTGTCACGCGGGCACAGGCCTCACTTGACCATTGTAGTCTGATATTGAAATGTCGAGGGCAGTTGCTCCATGAACGTGACCGCTACAGCCGCTCGATGGAGAGGGTAAAGGTCCATGATACCTGACAGTCCAGTTGGGAGCACCATTCACATCCTCCTGGGTTTTCTGTGGCAGCGATTTGCTGCAAAGATGGCCAATCTTACAGCCCTTCGAGGACACTGGATGCAAGAGCATACCGAGCAAGCCTCGCGAGCAATCCCTCGTATAGCTTTCGTTGATAATGCATCTTCACGGTATGTTGGCGGCGGCGTGAGCCGGGCATGTGCCAGCTCATGGTGGCCGTCATGCCTGCTGCTGCCGTCATGCCTGCTGCTCGTGCCCAACCCACCCCTACTCAGCGGCTCGCGCAATAGCCGCCGTTTACACAGACGGTCTGGCCGGACACCCACCATCCAGCTGCGAATGACAGTCGGACACCAGCGTCAGGAACATGTAGAGCAGCAGGTCACCGGCAGGGTGAGCAGACAAGGAAGAGGCACGACGAGGCCGTCGTCACTCTGTCACTGCGCCTGGGGCCAAGGCGATCCGCATCAACCAGCAAGGCGCACCGTCAACGCACAGCCTGGCAGGGAAACGAGGCAGGGCTTGGAGCGTGTCGCCCAGGAACGCGGCGACTCCCATGCTTTCGCATTGCCGCGTGGCAAATCGACAACACATTCGATGACATGGCGCACCGTCGGTGCACAGGAAGACGACGAACGGCACCACGTCTTCCTCCTTGGTGAGCTCGCCGGTCATGCTGGCGGCGCGCTGCACCTCCAGCACCTCCGGCGCCTCCTGGCAGGCGCCGCCCGGCGGCAGCATGGGGCCCTGCGGGGGGTAATGACGGAATCAGCCGGACAACAGTGACTGTGTGGTGGGACGCCTCCTGGCACGCACCATGCGGCGGCAGCATGGGGCCCTGCGTGGGGAATGGGAGACACTGAGGAGTGAGCAGTGACTGTGCAGTGGGGCGCCTCATGGCATGCGCCGCTCGACGGTGGCATGAGACCCTACGGGCGGGCATGGCAGAGTCCGACCAGAGTTTGTGGGGCACAACGAGTTCAGCCAGATAGACCGGGCAGGAGCACCAGCACCCCGGCGGCGCATGCATCAGCTGCAGGAACACTGTGCAATGTGTACCTGGAGCTCGCCACATTTCTGGCGCAGTGCCTGGGTCGATAACTACGTTTCAATCAGTGGCCTGGGCTATGCAGTCCAACCCGGCATCCCGGCCGAGTCCAGTGCGTGTGGACTCGCTGCGCGGAGCGGACACCCATGGCAGAACAGTCGTCATACAGAGCGGCAGTGCGCACAGGGGCGACGCAGTTGACGGAGATGCGCTGGTGGGCGAATTCCTTGGATGCTGCCTTCGAGTACTGCTCCGCCGCCGCCTCGGCGCCCATCCACACGCTGTACAGCGGGCACAGCCGCAGCCCCAGCTGGCTCTTCAGCACCCTGAAGTGGCGCACGCGGTGACTCGTCAGCGGCGGCCGCCAGCATCGTCAATTGTCTTTGCAGTGCCCCATCAGAAGTGCTGCTCCGACACCGTGTCTGCGCCCAATCTTTGCAACACACTGCTGTACTGCACCGCGCACAGCGGCAGGCCCAGCTGGCGCTCCAGGGCCCTGCGGCAGCGCATATTACGGGGGCCTGTGAGCAGGGTTTGATGGCCATTTCTGTCTGCACGAGAACCCCGCCGCCATTGCTGCCCTGCCGCCACACGCAGGCGCCCGTATTGATGCTGTGGTGAGCACAGACATGCAGAGGCTCGGCTCCAGAGGACCCTACAACAATTGGCACTGAGGGCAGCGGCTTGCGAGCAGCATTACCGCCGGCAAAACTGTAACCCTTTGCATGCAGGCACACGCCAAGCCATGCATGCGGCAGCGGTGGCCAGCAGGCTAGTGAGCGTTGCCAGGCTGCGAGCACGCCATTTAATGGAGTGGAGTGGCGTGTGCGGTGGGGGGAAGTCCATTGCACTGTGCACTGCTGCATGCTTGCTGCCACTCCGGTGTGGACAGAATCACGCCAATCGCAGCCTCGGCCTCCTGTCTGGAGACGAGCTTCCATGATGAGTCTGACCTGCAAGAGTGACATGTGCTACCCAGGCATGGAGCTGCTGGACAACGATAAACGAACAGCGCACGTGACGATCTTGCCGCCATCAGACAAGGTTTTGCCGGCCTCCCGCAGGAACAGGAACTTGGCCTTGGCGTTGACGGCCGTGATCTGCAGCCAAAGAGGAGGCTTCACGCTGCGGTTGATCATGTGCAATGGCATGGAGCTGCTGCAGCAGTGGCGCTTTCACAGGAGCTACGACCCTCTTTCATCAGAACGGGCAGCAGACACACCACCGTACATGGAGTGTGGGCTGCAGCATCACATGGCGCGACGTGCACTTCTGAGCAACCGTGCCAACGAGTTATTGGGCGGTACCTCATCGAAATCGATGGACTTGGTCTCGACGATGGGCTTTTTAAAGTGCTTGCCAGTCGCGTTGACGGCGATGTCGACGCGGCCATAGTGCTTGATGACATCATGGAACAGCCTCTCCGCCTCTGTCACCTGCATGCCACACATGTTCATATCAGCTGGACAAAGCTGCGAGTGAGGTTGATGGTCACCATCTGGTTGGCCGCTGTAATTCGCGATGGCAGCCGTGATTGCCACCGCGCTGATACCCAACAAGCAGCGACGCGATGCCGATGCCAGTACGCCCACCAGGTAGCGCATGCAGTGATGCCTGCCTGGTGGACTATCTGTCGTCGGTGAAAGCTGCTGCGGGACCCTGCGCGGCCCGCGCTATATATAGGTTGCAGCCACTCCAAAGGCTTGTGGGACCCCAGGCATTTGATCGACCAATCTGACGTGCATGACGTGTATGTGCCGCTGGGCGAGTAGTAGCCTTGGACAATAAGGTATGATCACTTTGGTCAGGTCGGCCTGGAAGACCTCGCAGTCGCCGCCGTGCGAGGCAATGGCCATCTTGGTGGAGCCCGCCGCCAGCTTGCTGGCAGGGCTGTAGTAGTGCAGCGCGATCGACGCGCTCTCCATTGCCAGCGCCTGCGCGTGCAGCAGCCGCTGGTGTCGGTGCATGCCCTGCTGCCAGCAACCTAACTACCGCCGTCCGAATTGAATGCCAGAATATATGAATGCTTGATGTGTCGATGCCATGCTGAGGGTGTGATGCGGCTGAGGCCGTGTCATATGCTGGAAACCAGTACACCAAAAATGGGTGCTTGCACTGATGAGCCCACTCATGGTGATCCGTGGCCAGCCCGAGACTTGACACATGCTATGCACGCACGCAGCGCCCGGCAAATAAAAGCTCGTTCGTTCAGCATTACAGACCTTTGCGATCTCGGCGCCCAGGTGCTTGTCGCCGCCTGCGACCAGCGCCACCTGCGTGCTTCACAGGCAGCCGCGCAGGTTGTTGATAGGCATGCCGTGCTGTTCATGCAGACAAGAACACGCATGCGCAGTAGCCCAATGCGCCATGCGATCGTGGCTGGAGACCCTGGCCACGGACACATGACAACCCGACAGATATATTGGCAAACCATGCTGCAGCAGTCTGCTTGGAAACTGCGCAGTCTCGCTGCATGTACTCCGTCGAGTCATTCAGTTCATCATCAGTGGACGTTGCATGTATATGTAGCTGTTGGTCCATGCATCAGGCATCATAAACCGTCGTCATCGGGTTGTTTTCGTCACCTTGCCGATGAGCTTTGGCAGGTCCGTGCCGAACCGCCCCATGGCACTGGCCGGCACCGTCTCAGAGGTAGGCAGCTGCCGGGCCTCCTCGCCGCCGGCCCCCATCATCTTCTCGGAAGCAGCCTGGGGCGTCCGGTACTCCTTCCCCAGCGCTGATGGCAGCATCACATGCGAAGTGGGCTTCAAGAGAGAGCTTGTTCAAGCTTCTCGCCGCCACGTCTCGGGAGCCTTTTGGCACCGAGAATTGCGGGCAAGACTCCAGCTTGAATTCACCAGCTGCCGCCAGTTCGTCCAGCTGCGGTGTTTCAGAATGGTTACGCAACGGCTCAGTCACCTCGGCAAAACGGAGGTGCACCGTGCCAAAACATGCGACGGAGTTCACGAGCGACATGATAAGACCTTTAGCTAGTGCTTATCTTTTACTGAGTCCAGGCTGATCCGGACCCGGACCCGCATTTGGTGCAACAGGCACCGATGGTCGCAGCTTGGCACGACACGGTCACTGTATCGAAGGGCGCAGCAGAGTGCACACCGTTTGTGGTGAGGTCTTGTTTGGTTTCCGGAACCTGGACTGGTGTTGTACATCCTGTTGCGTCGGTCACTTTATAAGTCGCTGCTCTCGCGCACAAGGTCCCGAACGCCGCCGCCGATACTCGTGGAATGCAGGTCCTGGCCGGCTGGGTGAACTCTCAGGACCGATATCTGGCCAAGTACAGTGCGCTGCTGGCGGAGCACGGCTACAGCAGCCTGCGGACGATCCAGCCCACCGCTGTCGGCTTCGCCATCTCAGAGCGCGGCCGCCAGCAGTGGGCGACAGACCTGCTGGCGTTCTTGGCCGACTGCGAGCAGGCGGCAGACAGGCATGTGCTTGGGCCTGTGATCGGGGTGGCGGCTGAGACTTTGCCAGAGTCGCGATTGCATTCCGGATAGGGCATTCGGCAGAGCTGCACCCTGAAACTTGCAACAGCGGGCAGCATGGTAGAGCATGGGCCACACGAATTGTACTCTATGCTCCTGCCTCTCTGTTTGCTGATTGTACTTTGTGCGGAAGCTCATACATGCATGACAACAGACATCTGCCTGCATTACGCACAGGCCATTTGTGCTGTGGACCTTCAGCAATGGCGGGTGCTGGGTGTTCGAGCAATTCACACTGCTGCTGGAGGACAGCAGGTACGTTTGTACACCCAGCTTCAGCTTCCCCAACAGATGCCGCGGGGTTCGTGCTGCTTCGAGTTCACGCCTGAGCTGGTCACCTGACACTTGCGAGGGGCAGGCAGGGGCAGGCAGGCAGGCGGTCGGGGCGACAGGAGCTCCGTCAACCTGAACCCACTGGACACCAGCTCATACTCAGGATCCGTCTCTACAGGTACAAGCACGTGAAAGCGCGGCTGGCAGGCTGCATCTTCGACTCCTGTCCTGCTTACATGCACTTCAGCGGCGGCGCCAAGGCCTTCTCCTCTGGCGCCAGCCCGCTGATGCGGCCGGTGCTGCGGGCCACCTTCGCTGTGCTCGCCATGTTCGCATGGCTGCTCGTGGGCAACTATCCCCAGCGCTTCTGGTGCGCCTCCTTGCCTCATCAGCCTGAGTGGGGTTGGTGGGTGTAATCTTCCTCTCTCTCTCCCCTTGCGTGATCACGACTTGCCCAGCTCCAGCCATTGTCTGCCGCAAGGTCTACATAGAGTTTGCCACCCTGCCGCGGGCCATTGATCTGGCTTGGTCCACCGGCACAATCACCACAGCCGTCACGCAGGCGAGGTCGTGCTCTTGCTCTCGCTCTTGCAGATGCACAGAGGCGCCATGAACCCCCGTCCTGACCGAATGCTGCCCATCCGTCATGATCCTCCGCGCAAAGACAGACTTGGAATATCTGTGTGGCTGCAGGAAGCGGATGCTGGGGGAGGCGTTGCCGGTGCCGCGCCTGTACCTGTACTCCGCGGACGATGACCTGTGCGACGCTGCGGAGGTGGACAGGCTCATCGAGCACAAGCGGTCGCAGTGCGTCTCCGGCTCCCTAAGCACGCTTGTCTCAGCGGCTGTCCTCAGTTTTGGGTCCAGCGCATGCCGTGCATGTGGACAAGCATGGGTATGAGAGGACAGAACATCTAGGACATGAGCCCCATGTTTTCCAGCAGCTTGGTCGTGTACGCCTTGAAGTGCAGCCATGGCGATGGCATAAGTAAGATCCACCACCGAACACAACTTGTGCAGCGCCGCTGCTGCGAACGATGGTGACATGGCATGCCATTGCAGGGGCTTGTCGGTGCAAGCGAAGAGGTGGGAGCAGTCCAGCCACTGCGCGCACCTACGGCGTCACCCGCAGGAGTACACAGAAGCCGTGCTGGATTTCTTGAGGAGCCTCTGGTCTTCATGAGCGGCCGTGACCATCGAGAGTGGCTCGTGATCAGCCTGGGAATATGGCTGCTCAAGCACTGATGGCCAGCGGCTGGATGCAGCAGTGCTAGGCCATCCGTGACAGAAGACTTGCATGTGTTTTCACGACTCCACCTTTGCTTCGGTGTCTTGGACGGGTACCCTTTATTTGCCGTCAATCGAAATGCGATCAGATTGCGAGGAGCCAGATTTCATGTCAGGACGATGAACGATCGACATCCTATGAGTCATTTCAACCTCGGGACTGTAGTGCGAGGATACAGATACGTAATCGGCGATGCCTGGATCATGCCGTGCCAGGCAGTGCTGTGTCAAGCCGCGTTGAAAGTGTTGCCGATGCATCTCTGCCTGCGCTGCAGCGATCCACAGCCGCCGCTCACTTGCCCTTGCCGCCGCCGGCGAGCCCCTTGAAGAACTTGACGCCCTGCGTCACGGGGCTGTTTGCTGCCGCTGCGTTGTAGAAGGCTAGCTCCAGGTCGCCCGGTGTCGGCCGCCGCGCCTGCCGGCCCACCACCTGCGGAGCGAGGACAGGGTGCGTCAACAAATAGAAAGCCACGGACTGTTCGCATTGAGTCAGGAGGCACACCTCACCTTGGGGAAGCATGTGCCGAGCTCATGCAGTCTCGCATCAGTAGCAGTCATGCTCGCCGCCCTCGCACACCCTGCCTGCCATACGCATCTGCGAGCCGCGCTGCGCGACGGCACTGACACGCGCGGGAGGCGAGACACAGAGGCGCGCCTGCCAGGCGGCGCCCCCCTCGCGCGAGAGGATGTGCCACGGCGTGGCGGTCGGCGACCCGCGCTTGGCCCATTTGAACACGCAGCCCTCCCGCTTGCTGAAGAAGCCCTGCGCACCGGAGTGGGGGGCGCTTTCTGCATGTCAGCCTCTGCACGCGGTGCAGGCCGGGAGCCGCGCCTCTGAGGGCTGCCCGTTCGGGTGGTGCTGTCCGATTCGGAGCTTCGACTGGGGCTGCGACAAGTGCAAGGTGAACGAGCTCCTTTCCCTGAGCAAAGCACAAGCAGTCCGACTGCAAGCCAGCCGCACGACCGGGAGGGGACGCTGCCATGCCGCAGCCCCCCCTCGGGTCCCGCTCCGGCGGCCCACCTCCAAGGAGCACGGAGCTCACCTGGATCTCGAGGGGGCCAAAGCAGTAGATGTGGTTGAAGGCCTTGACGAAGGAGGCCAGGTCCGCATCCGCCAGCGCGCCCGCGTCCCACTCTGCGTTGAGCACCGCCAGCAGCCCGCCGCGCCAGCCGAACAGCATCTCCTGCACATCCGCCACCTGCATCCGGCATTTCTTCAAGCCTCTACACCAAGTCGCGCGGGCGCCTGATGCCGCAGGCCATGCCGCCACGCCGGCGGGCTGAGCTCGAGGTGGGCTGCGCGGCCGAGGCCCGGCGCCCGCTGCGGCGGCTGAGCGTGCACCGGCTGACGAGCGTGCCCCCAGCCGGCAGCACCCGGGAACACGACCCCGAGGGGCCGGGGGGTGCCCCGAAACCCTAAACCCCCCGATGGTGGGTGCCAGGCCCGCGCGCCTGCTGCTGCGTGACGCCCACGATGAGCAGCGGCCCCTCCAGCAGGCTCGCGTGGGCCGGGTCCACCGGCAGCGCCGCGTTGGACAGGCCGCTCCCGCTGGCTCCCGCAGCCTTTGCCGCTGCGACGTCGCCGAACAGCACCGTGAAGGCGTCTGCCGACGCGCGCGGCAGCCCGTCCAGCAGCTCCCGCGCCAGTTCCACAGCCTGTGACCAAACCTGGCCAGCTCACGAGCGTTGCATGGACGATAACATGGACGATAACAGGAACCCTGGGCGAAGAAAGCAGGACATCTAGCCACCCCATGCCAGGTCCGCCGCCTGCGGCACACGAGAAAGGGGACTCTCGGTCAGTCGCTGGAGGGAGGACAGAAGTATGGAGCTGCCCGGCCGCACAGCCGTCCTGCTCGGCAGCTCGCGTGCCATGTCCAGTACTTTTGAACATGACCAAGGTGTTCTAATCCCCAGGCGGAGAGACTGCGGTCATGCGTCATGGGGTATTTGGGAGGCCAGGCCGAGGCTGTCCGTTGACTCGCGCCAGAGGGCCACGGCCGGCGTCTTGGGCTTTCAAGCCGATTCGGCGCACAGGCGAGGCGTCGCAGGGCAAAGGGAACCATAAGGATAGAGGTGAGGACGGATGCCATGCAGCTTTTGCTTTTGCTGGTCGCGCATCAGCGGAGCCGTGGCCGCCGCAGGCTGGGGCAGGGCTGCTTCCTCCATCCCGCCTCCAGGTCGGCTGCCGGTGCGCAAGGGGTGCTGCCAGTGCCTCGCAAGCGACGACAGCAAGGCATGCATGTACAGGGCCAGCAGCCGCAGCGTGGCCGGTCAGCACAGGAAGACAACTTGCCGCGGCCGGGCTTTGGTCGGCCACCGGCACGTCGATGGCCAGCTTCTTCATGGCGCCCGACTTGAGGCTCTGCAGGCCAGGAGATGAGCGGGCGAGTCACACAAGAGGTTGTGCAGTCCCGCCGATCAGAAACCAATTTCGACGACGGCAGGATCATCAGAACAGTCTGGAAAGCCTCGAGCAGCACAGCTTGACACATGCGGTTATGCAGCTGGAGAGCCCACCTTGCCCTTCTTCTCCTTGGGCAGCTGCGCTGTCAGTGCCTCGGCTGCCTGCTGTATCTGCAGCATCACAGGCAGCAAGTGAGGTGTGAGTTGGCGGCGCGGTGTATAACACCAAGGCTATATGATTGCCCATCTCGCCAGGCCGCAGGCACAGCAGGAGCGCTCGCAATGCATGAGAGTGTATTGGTTGCAGGACTGTCTCACCGACTGCTCGCGGCTGTCTGGCAGTTCTGCTGCCACCTGCTGCTCTGCAGCGGCCTTGCTGGCGGCGGCTGCCGGCACCGCATGGCGGGCGCCCCGCTGCAAAGCCTTGCCGTGCCGCTGCCTGTGCGGAACTGGGGCTGCGGCAGCAAGCGGACGTTTGCCTGCAGCTGCACCGCAGCCTGCTGCACGACGAGGTTGCCGAGCGCAGTCAGTTACTGAGCTGATGCTGCCGCACGTGGTGGCCTGCACCGCCGCACACGCCGGCCGCCTTCCTGAGCGGTGCGCTGCGACGTGTGCTGGCTGCTGCTGCTTCACTTCATTCATGCTGCAGGGCCTACTCCATTGTGGAGCAGCGCATGGCAGTGCCATGCCGGATGCGCCGTTTGGGCCAAAGCCGTTGATGTGTCGCTGGAACTGACCGAGCGATGGATTGGGACTCCGGGTTGGTTCTGACCGGTGTGATGGGTGCTGCCAAGGCAAAGAGGGGTACGTGGTTTGAACGGTTGTTGGCGCCCTGAGCCCAGATAGGAGACTGGTTGACTTGTACCAGGGGCCGATGAAACGCTTCAGTCCTGTTTGTCAAGCTTCATGCACCTCTGTGCAGATGAGAAACCCGAAAAGCAGACTGCTGGGCACTTCGCTGTCCTAGAATCTGTCCCAACTCGCTGCCAATGTGGCCAGAGACAACGTGAATTGATGCGACCAGCGGACGCCTGCTGATGACAGTCCCTTCCAGTCAATGCAGCTGCGAGGCCTCTTTGATTTTGGGATCTGCGGATGCGAGCGGCGACGGACCGACGGTCTGATGGGCAAGGCGATCTCATCGCGTTTGTCATTGCCGGGTTTTATGACAGGAGCAAGCCTGGTGCGCCCAGCAGTGCAGCACCAGCCACAGCGCCGTTCACACGTACAGGAGGTACTCGGCAATCTCGGGAACTCGAGCCTGCACCGATCGAGGTACCTTCTCCGCACGGCGCAGGCTGCTGAGGGGTGACAAAGGCTGAAATCAGACCCAGAGGGTTGAGCACATCCCAGGTGCACAGGGCCAGAGACGTCCTGTTGCGCCACGCTTGGCCATTGGAGCATCCAATTTGCAGGCATGAGCGTCGCCAAGCAGGCCAGCAGCGCCTTGGGCAAGGTCACCGGCGCGGTCCAGGGCGGAAAATTGTCACTGAAGGAGCTGCTGTCAGGGGGCGGATGGCGGGTCATCCACGACGGCAACCTCATGTGAGCAGTTCTTTTCTCTTGCTGCACCCCCCGGTCTGCCCTGCCGATGGTGGAGGTCACGCCGCATGCCTGGTGTTGCCATGGCGACGCACGCCTGTCGCAGCAGCAGCATGGGCAACCGCACCTGGCATGGCCGTCAGCGACCTGCCTGCGCAATGACCCCGGGCGCCGACCAGTGTCCGCTCTTTGCCATCTCCAACGCTGTCCGCTACTGATAGTGCCTTCAGCCTTGGGCTGAGGCGATCAGGTGTGCAGCCAAGAGACTCCCGCGTTACAGCGTGTCTCTGCTCTCGCCCTGCAGGCAGACCCTGGTGATGAAGTCGCGGACGGGGATTCTCAAGGGGGAGGATGTCGCAGGCAACAAGTACTTTGAGAACATGAACCTGCCCTCAGGTGCGGTGGAAACACCGCATGTCATCCAAGCAACTTTCGCTCGGTGGTGGAGCCTCTGCAAAGCTGGAGCATGAAGCTTCTGCCTTCCAGCGCGACTTGGTCGCCGCGAACTCAACGTCTTTGCGCTCAGCAGCATCGGAGCCTCCTGCACCCTGACGTAACAGCCCGACAGCGGCATCGCATGACGGCACCCTAGTGCATTTGAGGCTGCCAATCCACGTCGTCTCCTGTACTCTGAGCGGCATTTGACAGTGTGCAGAGGTCTCATAACACCCCTGCTGCTGATTTGCATCGTGCAATCTCGTGGCTGCAGGCATGCACAGGTGGGTGGTGTATGCAAACAAGCACAAGCTGAAGGGTCTGGACCCCACAACTGTGCCGGCCGAGTGGCACGGTGAGTTGACAAGCATCCACCTGCTGCTGAGAGAAGCGCACCGTTAGAGACGGCCACGAGCCTTGCTTGCGCCGTGGATGCACTGGACTGCAGCCCGTGTCTTGGAGTGCACGCCGGTGCTTCCTGTGGTCCGGCTCCACACATGACAGCTGGCATGGCTCGTCGCCAGCATATCGCGCAAGAAAAATCTGTTGTACCTCGCTTTGTGGCCGGCGCTCATGTGCTGAGTCGAGACCCTTTGCTGCAGGATGGCTGCACTTTGTCACTGACCAGGTGCCCTCGGAGCAGGCGTTCAGCTACCCCATCTACGCGCAGGTGATCAATCACCGCTGTTCCTGAACAGATGCGCAACTACGAAAGCAGCTGCGTGAAGCACGGCGTCAGGTGGTACTCCACCAGCGGGCGGCATGCGGACCGCCCTTCGGGAGCGGCCGAGTCGTGCTCTCGGGCGTCGCTTGGTCAGGAGTGATGCGGCTGCCCCATCCGCTTGCACACTACCCAAACCCTGGGTGTCATTCTTGCGCAGGAGGCGATCGGCTCGCCCAACCCCACCGGCAACCTGGAGAAGCGTTACCTGCCCAAGGTGCTGCATCGCTGGCTTCCGGTCGCTAGCTCATGGGTTGCTGACGAAAGCTGTTGCCAATGGCTTGTCTTGGATCTGTGGATCTGGGACGCTCCTTTTGCAGCTGCAGCAGCTGCAGCAGCAGCAGCATCTGTAGCGCGGGTGGAACAACATGGCAGGGCCGGCGCGGTGGCATGGCGGCGCTCCCGCCTGAGGTCGGCTGCCCCACCCTGCAGGGCGCATGGGTCAACGGGCCCCGGCGGCGGCACTGGCAGAAGTTCACGGCGTGGTCGCCCGCGGCGCAGACCAGCGTCCGCGGCGCCGTGCCCGACTCCTCGTGATGCTTGCCGGAGCGGCAGCGAGCGATGCTCCGGCAGCTGGTCGTCGACGAGCTGGTGGGTGGGCCGCTCAGCTGTAAGTGGTAGCTGGGGTCTGCCAGCGTACCTGCTCGGTCAGCACCAGCCGCTGGTGGGTGCGACCCCGCGTCCTGGCAACAGCGCGATTCGACAGCAGTGAGTACTGCATTCACGGCGGCTGCGGTGCTGCGGCAGCCCACGGCGGCACTGGGCGCTTGGGGTCCGAACGCCTGAGCCTCGAGTACGCCTGGCGCCGTGCACCGGTTTGGGCAGGAGGTGACGATGGGGCTTGCGGCTGCTGGCGCGAGCATCTGGATCTGTGGGTGTCGCTGGCTCCAGTGCGAATTACCTGTTTTGGAGCCGGAAACGCCAGCGTTCGGCAGATTACCAAGACTGCATGAATTTGGAATTTTGCGATTGTATCTCGCGCTCATGGCGTGAAGAAAGAAGGGCGTTTAGAAGAGGGGTCACCGCCTTGAGCATGAGGCATTTGGGGTACTCTGCCTCTCTGGGTATGTTAAAATCCACCGGCTGCATTGTTCACAGGCTCCATGGCATGGTACGCCTGTGCCATCTGGGTACGATGGTAGTGTAATCCAGCACCATTCGTACACACCGCTGCATTTGTAGCTCGCTGGACTCACAAAAGAGCGTGGAACACAAACCACTGAGGAAGTCATCAAGCAAATGACCAGATGACAGGACGGGTACACAGACCGCGGCGACCTATGTACCACTTCGGAACCTCGGACACCTATTGGAGTCTGGCATCAGATCGCAGGCACGCTGCAGGGCCTAATTTGATGCTGGAAGTCACTGCCTTTCATAATGGCGAGCCGGTGTGTGGCCACATCGCGGCGCGCCGGCCAAACAGCTGACGCACGACAATGTCCACGCTGAGCGGCCGCAGCGGCAGCTGCAGGTTCCAGCGCACCAGCGGCCGCCGCTGCCGCGCCGCGTGCGCGGCGACGAACGCCTGCAGCCCCGCAAAGTCGTCCGTGCTGATCAGGTCGACACCCATGTCGAACAAGTCCTGCGGAGCATGCGAAAAAGTTTTGACACGAGACGGCAGGTTAGCACAGTCTGCAGGTCATTGGCCACTGTTCGGTGTGGCTGCAGCGCAGGGCCCGAGTCCACAGCATTGAGGCACTGTCTGCGGGTGCCACTGCCGGCGCGCGTGCCATGTGAGGGTCACTGCTGCCGCGGCCGTCGTGGGCCACCCAAGACATCAGCGCCCAGTGTTGACAGCACAGCACCAAGTGAGCGCAGGCCACCTGCCACTGCCGTGGCGTATCAAGCGTGCCCCAGAAGCGCACGCCGCGGCCTTGCGAGTGCGCCCGCCGTATGAGGTCCGCCGCGCCCGCCGCCTCCGCAGCGGAGGGATGCAGCGGGTCCAGGCCGTGCACCACTGCGCTGCGCTCGCCCCGCCACGCCTGCACGCAGGGCACGGCCAGAAGAGGGCAGGCTCACAGTGTAAGCGGACAGGCATCGACTGAATGCAGCGCCTTCGGACCCTCGGTGACGCGACGCCTTCGGTTGTGTGGAGCCTTTGATTGACGTTGCGCCTTATATGTGGCGGCTCAGGAAAAGTGAGCAATTCACCGCAGCTTGTGAGACATACTGACAAGCGCTCAAGGGCTGGACGCAAGGGAGGCTCAAGCTGCAGCAACGGTGTGCAGCGCAAAATGGCACAGCAATGAAGTCCGCCCCACCTTGCTGATGATGGGGACTAACGACACCGACAGATCGGCGCCCAGATCCTGCTCCCGGCCATCTAAAATGGCATACCGCGTCCCGCGCTGGCTGCAGTACAGGCAGCACCATTGCCTTGTGCACGATACACACCAGCTGTCTGCAGGACTGCACCTGATCTGACGCAACGTGCTGCCCGTCCCCGGCTGCTGCCCTTCATGCGGCCGCATCAGTAGATATCGGAATGATCCGCAAAGCCACTGAGACAGAGGCTGCGTCAAAAAGAAGTGCGCAGTGAAGGTTTGCAGGGATGGCACCTGAGCAGGTGCGATGCTGCTGGCCGCTCGCCACTGATCATGACGGTCACGGCGCCGCGCTCGTCGGCGAGGTTGCGAGGCCCGTGCCAGCTCGAGAGAAATCCTTCAGGTTGCTGGTCTGCGGCCCACGAATGCAAGCTTTCGGCAATGGTACATCATGGAGACCCTCCCTGGTGAGCCAGCATCGAGGCAGAGGCCGGCGCCGCCGCCATTGCAGCGGCTCCGTCAATTGGCAGCTTGCTTAAGCGGCATGCTGATGCTCGGCCCTCGACTGCGTGCAGCCCGCACGGGGTGGGACCCAGTCTGCTTCAAAGCACCTGCGTAGGACTGCAAGACGGCGTGGATGATGTCGAAGCTCTCCTCCGCGGTCTGCTGCGGCGTCACCTTGACATCGATCATCAGCAGGACCGACTTGCAGGTGCCCAGGAACTTTGCCTGCGGGTAGACCGCGCCATTGTTACGGCGCACGAGCTCCAGCAGCGGGTCAAGGTACAGTGCCTGCGTCATGCCGAGTGCACTGTGTCAGCTCTGCACGTCTGCTGTACACTTGCCGCGGCACCGCGACAATGCACCCAACAACAATGCATCTGCGGCCTGTGCTGAGCCTTTGCATCGATGCCAGTCCTGTGACAAGGTTATTTGCAGCAGACTGATCGCCGCCGACAAAAGAGCGTAGCAGCCTCGATTGTGGGTGGACGGTGTTTCGCCCCGTCAACGAGACATGCAAAATCTTTTTCGTACAGGTGCAGGCGGGCCAGCGCAACGGCTGAGGAGCCAGGCTAAGTGATTTCGAATTCCGTCAGTCTATCGTGACCGAGTAGGCGCACCTGTATCGACCCGCTGCGGCGCAGATCGCGCAGGTTGTGCCCCACGAGAACCTCGCCATTGCTTTTGGCAAACGCGTCCGCCTCGATGCTGCAGAAGCCTTGGTCGATGAAAGAGAGTGACACGGTGTCAGAAGTACGCGGGTAGATTGGCGGCCTGATGTGTCCCGCTCGGCACGAGGGTGCGTGGAGGGAGGGTTGTACGGGACGGAATAAAGAAGGCAGGTCGGCCCGTCTGCCCCACACGGATTGCAACATTGCGTGACTTCCCGCGGCGCTGTGAATGCGTCTGAGAGGTTAGGCAACACCCTCACCTTGTCTCAAGGCTCCGTCGAGGCCGGTTGTACGCTCAGAGTTGTGAGCGTGCCCGCTTCCGAACGGGACGACCGGCAGCGTGGCGCGCACGTCTGAAGACCAGCTCGCGGCTCCGGAGACGAATATGACCGTCAGAAGCAGGCTGCCTACCAGCGTCGCGCAAGACGGCATCTGAGGCGCCACTCAACGCCACGAACCGCTCCACAATGCTGCAGCCGGTGGTGCACGCTGCTGTATTACAAAGCTGCCCGAGCACAAACCGGGCTGAGCAGACGGGAGAGGATGGGTTGGGGCTCGCCCCTCACATACAGTGTCGGCGGTGACCAAGACCAAGATGCCCATTGAAGAGGGAATCGCGAGATCCTTTTTTGAAGTTGTCCGACAAAGGCCTGCGTTGGTGAACTTCGCAGATGGCAGCTACCGGATGCCGACGCGGTGGAAACCTGTCGCTTATGTCAGGGAAATTTCCATGACTCCTCCCCTATAGGGTGGGGGAGGCAGGGTGACGCTTTGCACCGCTGCCTGGCACTGGCATTGCGAGAAGAGCGCACACGGCGTTCATCGACACAGCATAAATCGTGTTACAACGAACGTGTTTCGAATCTTGCTGCATTGGAAGTGTGTGTCGATACGTCCTTTCAGGCATACGGCAGCATGCGCACGAGCTGCACCGCGCACGCCCGCAGGGCGTGTCTGGCTCGCGGAGCATCAATCGCCAGGCGCCGTGGTCGTTCCAATAGCCCAGCAATCAAGCATAGATTGCCGCAGGGCTGCCTGAAACGGTTGCAAGCCGCGTGCCCGGCGGCTTGTGCAGCACTGAGCACCCTGCCGCGTGCGCCCAAGCCGGGCCGCGAATGTATGCTGCCGCCCCCACCGCCCCCGCAGGGCAGGTGGTTCATGGCACAGCTGCACCCCCTGCAGGCAGGAGCGCAGGTTTAGCGCCAGGCAGGCAGTGACTGCGATGCAGGAGGACCTTGACCAGCGAAGCCAATGCATCAATGCCGCGCAGTTGCTTCCGGTCCACGCAGGCGAACGGCCGTGTTTGGCGCCGCCGTTACGTTTTGCGCGCCACATGCAGGCATTGGTGCTAGCGGCGAGGCGGTGCACCTGTCTGTCTGGATGCCGGGCCTACTGGTTTTCAGACGGCCGTGACTGCCCGTCCCATGTGGCGGACCACTGCTTGTCGTAGAAGGTGGCCTCGTCAATCAGGCCACGGAGGGACTGCGGCGCAGTAGAAGCCAAGACGTCAGAGTGCAGAGGGGTCGGGTCAAAAACGGCTGTGTCAACGATTGCGCGGGCTTCGACATCGGCTTGTGCTGCAGATCGACTGCTCATCAGCCGATGCCGACAGCAATGTCAGCATGACATAAAACACCCTCTGCAGCTGTGCCGCTGCCGGGGGCATGACGGACCGCACGTGAGTGCGCACGGCACCTTGCATCCAAGGCTTGCAGCGCGTGTGTGTCCATCTCTGCTTTCGCTCCAGCAGTCTTCCCTCAGCCGGGGCACGACCACGTGCAGCGTGCAGTGGCAAGGCAAACCAGCTTCGAACAGCGTCGAGACTACACCCAAACCGCCCTAAACCCACCCAAACCGCCCAAAACCCACTGTTCCTCCCTGCCGGCGCGCCCACCTGGATGCGGTCGACAGTGGGAACAGCGCACCGGAGACCAGGGAACGACTGCTTCCCTGAAACACTGTTCGTTCACAACGCTTGCAGCAGGCGCGCCCAGCCCGCATGCGGGGCCCACCTGGATGCGGTCGATGGTGGGGAACAGCAGCACGGCAAAGACGACGACGTGCAGCGAGAGCAGGCCCAGGAAGGAGGACTGCTGGTCCACCAGGCCCGCCCCGGTCAGCTTGTCCACGCCCAGCGCCAGGAAGTAGCCCACCATGCACGCCCGCCCATTCAGCTTCTCCGCCTGCGCACGCCGATGGTTCTTCATGAGAGGTTGTTTCGAATGTGTCGTTTCGCCCACATGCGGATGCTTCGAGGTTTAAAGGTGCTTCTGGTGCCAGGAAGTGGGAACCTGCACCCGCGCCCCCCCTTTCAGCTCCCCCGCCTGCTCGTGGGCCACTGTCGGGCCGCATCTCTCGGTTATTCAGCGGAGTTTCAGCAAGAGCACTTGCCCTCGCATGGTTGTGTCTCGGATGTTCTATTTCATTTGGGTCACTCCTCCAGCCAGACGGGGGCACGCATTGTGTGCTGAGCATCAACAAAGACCACGCAGCGATGACCCGCATGTGCAGAATGCTTTGACCAGCACTGCAAACTGTGCCAACTGTGCCATGCTCCGGCAGTGCCGAATGCCTGCACATTGCTTTCAAACAAGCAGCGGCAGGCCCTGACTATCACCCCTGCATCCCGAAGCTTTCTGCCGTATGCAGGGCACGTGCCACGCTGTCAGTGTGCAACCTTGCAATGCCGCCCTGTGAGCATCAGGCAGCTGGCCAGAAGGGAAAGCAAGCAGAGAGAAAGAAATGCCCGAGAGGTGCACCTCGGGGAGGTGGAACCGCCGGATCCAGGCCCACCAGGGGATCTCTGCTGTGTCGAAGAGCACCGGCTCCTCGTTGGTGCTGGGGATGGGCGACTGCTCCAGCATCTGTCTCCGCGCAATCTCGGCGTCAATCACCTGCGCCGGGAATAGGACCTTGTGTCGGCTTTCGAAAGCATGCTGGAGTGTGGCAGGCACACGTTCACATGCGTCGCTGCCGCGCCACAGCCGCTGCAGTCGGTGGCGCCAGCGCAGCTGCCCTACGGGCACTTGAGTGCAGGGCGGAGACTGGCGTGTGGGCTATGTCGGCGAGCGCACCGAGTCCCAGGCTGGCCAGTCCATCTCGCCGGTCTTTGGGTTGGCAAACTCCGTCAGCACCCAGCGACCGCCCACCCAGCGGTGGTCCACAAACCGCCCATCCCTCAGCTGCAGCACCTCCTTGGGCTCTTTCTGCTCCTTCTTCGCCGGCGACGGCTTGGCTGGCCCTGTGCTGTTGCCCTGCGCGTGTGGACAGTCAGACGTGAGCCTGCCTGTCTCAAGCATACTTTTGCAATACTTCAGATCGTTGCCCGACCCGCACGAGAAGAGGCCTGCCACCAGCGCGACAGCACGGCGGACAACCATGTTGTGTGATGAAGATGCCAGAGGTGCAGCGGTCGCACCGCTGGTGCGGGAGCCTCCTGCGCTGACTCTGTCGCCGCCGAGCACACAGGCCTGCACGAAGGCACCGCGACGGATGAGCTTGGTCATCAATCATGCATGCAGAAGCAGGCCTCGGGCACCTGATGCTCGCTGCAAGCCGACATCGCAGCTGCAAAAGGTGTTGTCAGCCAACTGCACCTGCAGCGGATGGACTGCTTTGCGGGCCTGGCTGCCAGAGACAGCTGCCTGGCAGGCAGCGGCCTTGCTTGAGCACCCGCAAGTGACTTGAGCATCATCTTGGCTGCTGTTCGGTGCTCAGATGCGAAAGCAGAGCACGCAAGGCCTTGAATTGCTGGCGATAAGTCGGCACATGATCTGAGCGCGCCTCCAGTAAGCAGTCATAGAAAGCGAGGGAACGGGCCACGTGAGCGCTTCACAAGATCGGTCGCTCCAAATCTCATCGGCGTTTACCAGTTGCTCATATGTCCAGAAGCATGCCAGGTGCACTCCGGGGCGTCCGCTGTTTCGTCTTTGCAAGCGATAGAGCAAAAGTGATCTTTCGGCCTTGGTGTCGGAGTACTGGTGTCGGAACCGCGCAGAGCTGAGAGCAGCGACGCAGCCGTTCCTGCACCAAAGAGATTCATGACAAATCTAGACTGCAGATCGTGTGGCACGTCCTGTCATGCGCATGTGCAGCTCGCACGCAGCACCGCGCGCGGTGCAGTCGTGCCTCCGCACCCGGCCCGCGGCTACGCTCCTCAGCTGCGGCAGGCGTGCGCTCTGCGATGTCGGGATGTGGCTGCTTGCATCAGCACGGGCGACGCGTCTCCAGCAGGTGATCCAGATCCCACGGCCCAGCGGCGCATCATGGTCGCTATGGGCCATGCAGCCGCTAGTTGCAGTATGCAGCTGCTCATTGCCCCGCTGCTCCGAGCAGACGGCCTGAGCGGAGGGCTGAAGCGGAGCGAGCACGCAGTCTCTCCCCAAGGCCGCTGCCATCGCTGCGCCCAGGTGGAGACATGGCGTCTGAATTTGCGGCGTACGTACTGGAGAGCGGTGCGTCGTCGCCGGCACAGCGGCGCAAGCCCAGCCACCTGATGCCGCCGACAGAGGTGTGTGCATAGCGTGGTCTGCCAAGCTGCGCTGCCGCATCCTCGGTGCATGGCTCTCCACACCGTATGCCCGGGGCCCATCCGCACCGCCGACACCGCCGCATGTTGTGCAGCCTGCCACCAGTGGCAGCTCCTGAGACCGTGGACACGCAAGGACATCAGAAATCTGCCAAAACTCCGCTGCACAAACGTAGGTGGTCGCGGCGCAGCTGGACGCGCTGCAGCGGAACGACTGGCCAGAAGCGGACTCAGGGGTGCAGGTGGCCTTCGCCTTCAGCAAGCCGCACGGCGCGGAGCAGCTGCTACCCGGTCAGGTGCCCCGCCTTTTTCCTGCTGTTCGCAATTCGCATGCAAGTCGCATTGCATGATCGATGTGAGGCCAGCACCTTTGCTCACGAGGAGCGCAAGTCTCGCTCCGCTCCCCTCGGCCAGCCATGCATGGCGCTGAGGCGCGGCCGCCGGCCGGCGGGCACAGCCACATGTGCGCGCCGGCGGCTCGTGCATCTGTACGCAGGGCCGCGGCAGCACAGATTCCGTGCCGCAGCGGCGCCAGGCGGCCCGTCGGTGACACCGGCTTGCGCCTGAGCTCGGTCGTCGCGGCCGCACACGCGGCTGTCGCTGGCCAGTTCCCGGCACCAGAGTCCCGACACTGCGCGTCATGTCCCCAGGTGTCGGGCGGGCGCGCCGCCGCATGGGCCGGCGCGGAGCGGTGGCTGCCCCTCGCAGACTTCAGCAACCAGCTGCACAGCCCGCCTTTCTCCGTGCTGCTGCACTGCGACTCCTGGGAGGTGAGGGCTCAGGGTTTGGATCTATGGTGTAGGGCGGTGGGCGCTTGGTCGACGCATCGTGACACGTCTTTCTGCTTCCGCCGCTGACGTCCTCCGTGCCGCTGAGGCGGCGCCCGTGATGCAGCATGGCTGGCTTGCAGCTCTGGCCCTGCAGCATGTGTCGCTGTCGGGTTCAGGGGGCCTGTTGCTTGACTGGCGTGCCGGATGCGGCCCGCTGGCCGCATGGGCTGCTGCTGCGCCTGACGCCTCTGCTTGATGACCGACATCGTGGGCTCGTTGTGCTGTGCACGCTTGCCAGCAGTGGTACAGCAGCGCTGTCGAGGCCCAGGGCACAATGACCCGGGCAGCTGTCGGCATGTGCACAGACGTGAGGGGGAGATGTCGAGCAACGCACCAAGCGCGCTCGTCAATGCATGGCGCAGGCCGCATCGGCGATGACGTTCCCGCGGCAGCGCGCCGGCGAGCGGGCGCTGCAGACGGTGCGGGTCATGGCGCGGCGCCGGGCCGGCGACCCGCAGGGCGCCGCCGGGCTGCGGCCCTACACCTTCACCTTCTGCCTGGAACGAGTTGAGACCGGGCCATTCAAGGTCTGCCGGACCCTGTGTGCACGGCTGCAGTGCGGCCCTTCCACTACAGACCACTGTGCAGCCACGGAACGCAGCCCGGAACCCAGATGAAATGGGTGCTGCGTCACTTTGCGGCGGGGCGGCCGCGATGCACCTGGCACCTGGCGCATGGCAGGCTCTGACTGCAGCAGGCAGCAGAAGAGGCTCAGAGGCAGTCCAACGCGCACAGCAGATGTTTGCGCGGCAGGGTCCGAGATCCACAGCGGCTTTCGATTCTGCGGGCATAGAGCCTCGCGCCTCGTATGTCTCGTGCGGAGGGGCTCTCCACGCCAGCCTCGTGCCTGTTGGACCCCATGAGGGTGCCAGCGCCGTGCAGCCGGCTGGCTGCACCCCCGCCGAAGTCCAGTGGATGGTCCAGTTCTGCGCTGCCGCTGGAGTGAAGCCGTGCCTTGGTCCTCGGTGCAGGGCTGCTGGATGACGGTTGGTCTGCGGTGCGGCGACTACGCCACTGTGTGAAGCAGAATCTCCGAGCCGGCGCCACGGAAGCTGCGGCTGGCGTTGCAGCAGCGTGCTCGACAGCCTGCTGCAGAGAGCTGCGCACGCACGGCTTGCCAGTCGGCGGGGTCGAAGCCGCAAAAGAAACTCCTCGCTCCTCTGCTTTGTGCTCGAGCGAGGGCCGGGCGGAGGCTCGTGAGCCCATGGGACACTTCTGCTCACTGCCTCAGAGCACCGCCTCAGTGCATGTGGCAGCGTGCAGCACGTCGCGGGGGCGTGCACGGGCCGGCAGCGCTGCAACGGACGGCGCCTGGGTTTGTAGGGCCTCGAACGCTTGTGACATCAATGACTTCTGGACACGCCAGTTGAACTAGTATTGCCGGCAAAGCTCGTCACATTTGCAGCTGCGATACACCGAAATACCGCAAACTGTCCGCCACTCTGGGTGGTTGCACTACACACTTGTGCTTTGACCATCGGGCAGAGTTCTGCTGCAAGCTGCGGATATACTTGTGTCGTGAGACGACCGATGTTGGCTTTCATCTTCCAGCACGAACGAGAGAGGTTCAACAGCAGTTGTGGCTGCCGCTAGGGTGCAAACATCAATCACTCAGAGGCTGTTCCGCAGTTTGAGCTTGTCGCTGGACTCACTGCCCAACTTGCAAGCCGCCTGCTGACATCTGGAAATGTCATCGGGCGCCAAACACAATGCAACACAGTTGAGGCCGCCAGGAAGCGGCCACTGGCAACGCAGTGCCTTCGGCTGGTGCAAAACAGGACCCACTGTCCCTTCCCTGTCCAGCCCATATCCGAACAATTAAGTGCTGCTCTAAAAGTCACTGTACTCTTTTGGCAGCGCCTCCACGCCCAGCACCGGGACGATGAAGTAGGGCACCAGGACCCGCTCGACGGCCCACCACAGCGGTCGCGGCATGTCCGCGATCGTCACGTGGCCGGCCACGAAGGTCGCCAGCAGCTGCGGCAGGCTTGCGTGCGCCAGGCCGCCCATGTCCAGGCTCAGCCCTGCACGGGGCACAACAGCTGCGCATCACCACGTTGTGTCTCATCCTCAGCAGTGTCATGCGACCGTCATACGACCGTCTGCAGCAACTCGAATCAAGACGCTGCTGCCTGTCGGCTTGGGGATGCAGTACGCACAGCAGGGTGAAAGAGTGTTTTCAATTCTGAGGTTCTACAGGGAACCGCCTTACCCGTCAGGGTGCGGAAGAACGACTCTGCATTGAGTGCCGGCTCCAGGGATATGTCCAGCTGCAGATCTGTGTCGTTGCGCGCGTTCCAAAAGGTATGCGGCACCGTGGGGGGTATGCACACCGGCTCCGCCGCCGCCGCGCTGCCGCTGTGGATCGCGCCCTCGACGCCGTCGACGACGTAGGCGAAGGAGCCCTCCCTGGCGGTGGCGGCTGGGTGATCAGCATCCTGAAACGGGACTGTTCCGCGGCTCCTTCACGGGGACACTCTGCTGCCGCATCCTCATGACAGTGCGCTCAGGGGCAGCCATGCGGCGGCGCTGTCATGCTCGCTGCAGACCTTGCCGCCGCTGCCGCTGTCAACCCTCGCGGTGGAGGCGCCAGCGATGTGCCCGGGTTCTGGCAGCGATCTGCCCTGGTTCTGCCGTGAGCTGCCAGGAAACGGCGCCACGCTCACCTGACTGTGAAGCACTCGGTCTGCACAGTGTGCGTGTGCAGCGGTGGGCTGGCGGACCTCCCGGGCAGCGCGCCCTCGATGCCCGGCCTGATCAGCACGTGCATGACCACCTTGGGCTCGCCTGGCGCGTTCGTAGTATAGCTGAAGCTCCTCCTGCGAGCACGTGGCGCCCGGGGCACTCAGCAGGGCGAGCTCGCAAGTGCGCAGCACGGGTTCCTGGAACGCCGCGCGTCTCAGCGCTGGATCCGTCGCTGATGTCAGGCCGGACACGCGACATGCACAGGTTGCCTTTGCGGCTGCCTCTGCGTGCACGCGATGCTGGGCGTCTGGCATGCCTCGGCATTCGCCATCACGCGGCGCCGCCACTGTGGCCGCTTCATTTCAGCCAAGGAAAGGGTGCGATGCAGTAGTCGAATCGTTCAGCCGTGTCGTCAACGCCCGGTGCGTTCAGCTTACAGCCCTGCAAGCCGGTGGCGCACGTGGATGGAACCTTTGCCTGGTGCTCGCACCTTTCGCCTGTGTGGTCCTTCGTGTCCTCGAAGACTGGACCCCTGAGGACCGTGCGGGACTGCCTTTGGTTTGCTAGTCGAGTGTGTCCCACCAAGGCGGCGAACACAATAGCCAGCAGCGCAGCGATGGGCTTGCCTTGGACCATGTTCAGTTTCGGATTGGCTCGTCTGAAGTAGCGCGTGTTGAAATGCCCCGAGCGTTGGTCCTGCAAACCCACAGACTGCTGCAGCAAACGTTAGCCGTCAATGGATACACATCGATAGCGCCATTTCGCGAGATCGCGCGCCACAGGGCTCATATGTGTACGGACACGTACGTACGGCAAAAATCCATTTCGATTCCGTTCCAGGAGGTGTGTTCAAAGTCCTGGCTCCGTTGATGACTGATGCGGCGGAAGGCAATGCAGGTCCTACGGCTTTCTGCGGTTTTCACACCAACGCCAACACACTTCCGGTAAACAACGTGTGCATCGGCGAGGGCTCAACAGTCGAGGGCTCAACAGCCTCGCTTGCTGAGTACCCCGACCCTGCGTTGTGGTTCTGGCGGGCGTGGCGCATGGCATGGACCACGAAGTCGCGGACTTACCGCTGCTACTAGCCAGGGCACTACGATCGTGGCCGCGACCCAGGGCCAGGTGGCTCGGAGATTCCTCCAGAGGTGTCTGGGCCGAAACAGAGTCGCCGCTTTGCCGGTGGGGCCACCGCAGCATCGGTCCCAGCGGTCCCGCCAGTCGGTCCGCCGCCACGTCCGGGCGCAACAGTGGATCCAGGCGTGACGGGGTCCTGCTGGCGAAATGCAGCAGGTCGTTGGTTGGCGGGCTTTCGCGGCGGGGGCGGCGGCGTGTGCTGCGAGGCTGGCGTGCTTGGGGCCTGCATCAGGGTGAAGGCAACCGGTGAGTGTAGGGTCCCAACATCAGCCCGAACTGACTGTGAAAAGCAGCCAGGGCTGGGCTCCCAGGTTGAATGCGCCGGTCCCACAAGTTTGGGACGAAGGGCGGATGAGGGTGTCGTTGAGCAGTCTACATAATGTGATGCCCTTGTTGTGACTGGCATCACTGAACATGTGTGACGGTGCTGAAGCAGGTTTGGGTTGCACGCGTCGACCTGATGTGCCACGTTCTATTCACCTGCGGTGTCGCATAGCCGCTCGGGACCGAAGCCGCCGCAGCGTCCGCCAGCGTGATGCCTGCCTCCTGCACGGCGTGCGAGCTGCATCAAGACGAAGGTCTCTGGCATCGGCAAAGCAGAACGGCGGAGGTGTTCCGCCTGCATGTTCAATGTTCGTGCGCCTCTCTGGCTGGGCCAATACTGTCTAGACCATCCAGGCAAAGTGGCCACCTACATCTGGCCCATTGATGCAGCTGGCCCGGGCAACATGCACAGCTTGACCCAAGCGGGACACGGGCCAGATCCAAGGGCCGACGGTTGGACAAATCGTGTCGTCCAACTGCAGCAGGGCGGGTCGACCAGGACCGCGGCAGCTCGGGAAGCTTGCACACGCACCAGAACCCGCTGCCCCAAGCTGTCAGTTGGCGTGCTACACAGCAGCTCCCAGCAAGGCTGCTGGCAGACGGCAGATGAATGCACGCAACTTGAAACAGCCGCAAGGTGAAGCAAGGTTTTAAGACTGCGCACCCGCAGCAGGCAGGCGGCATGCGAGGCCTTGCGTTCCGCCGGGCGCCGCGCCATGTCGCAGTTGACGCGGTGGAGCGGCCAGCAGCGCTGGCCGCACGAGCACGCCCTGTTTGCGGGAGCACCAGTGAGCGGCTGTCAATGCAGCATCGAACGTCGATGTTGTTGGGCTTTGCCGGAACGCACATCCTGATACCATTTATGGACACAGCGTGAGCGCTTTCCGAGCTGCATTCGAGAGCATCCACACTGCAGCTGCTCTGGGGCGGCTGCCAGAATTGTTGCTCGGACACGCTTTCGTGGAGACATGCCGCCGTCACGGCGGCGGGAGGCAGCCCCGCTCCTTGCAGACTGGGTGTGCATCACACACCTGCTGCGACATCTGCAGACAGGGCAGCAGACACGTTGGTCCGGCACCAATGGCAAATCTGGCTCAGTGCGGTGTTCATCAGTGTGAGTGCGCACTCGACCACAGCCCCGCAGATGGAGCATTGCAGGCCTGCCTTGGCGTCTGCAGGCTGCGCATAGCGCACCCACGCCAGCGGGCTGCCCTCGAACACGAAGCGGCTGCCGCCGCCCGGCGGTGCCGCGGCTGCTCCGCGGCCATAGATGATGCGGCCTGGCGCGCCTGCGCGCAACACATGAGCCGGCCGGCTTGGGTTCGGTGCCCGATCATCGACCCTGTCTCGCAGGACTGCTCCAGTGCAGGTGCGACAGCTTCGGCACAACCTGATTTCTGTCGTCAGCTGCTTGGTGCAGACAGGCGGTGACGGAATGACAGCCCCGTTCCCCGGGGTCTTGGCATGGCGACGCTCGGCATGACGAGGGGATCCTGCCTGGAGTGCAGGGCTGACCGGGTGTCAGTCCTGGCGGCGCGCCCATCTGCTGCGACTGCTGCGAGGGCGTGCCATCGCCGGCGAGCGCGGCCGCAGCATCGGTCGCGCCCGCGTGCAGGCTGGGCGGTGGCGGGCCGGGCTGCCCGGCAATCGCGCCAAGGCGAGCAGGTGTGGCGAAGCCCGTGGCTGCCCCGCATGTCACTGGCGGCGTGGCATCGCCGCCCGGCAGCTGCTGCGTGGCGGGGCACGCTGCCGCAGCTCGTTTCACTATCTCTGCAAATGCACAGGAACACCAAACTCCGCTTGAACCATAGCAGTGCAGCACAGACACCATCCCCGAGCTGGGCGGGCGTGGACTACGGACTAGCAAGTGCAGCGGCTGCGGCCGAATGGCGCTGTTGTTGCCTCATACCAAACAGGGCACCATCATCTAGCGAGGCTGCCCTGCTCCAGAGCAAAGCAGGCACATGCTTTGCAAAAGGGAGTTCAAGGTGCTCCGAGATTCGCCTCATCTCCAGCGCATGGTGCTTTCGTCACAAGTGGTTTTGAGCAGAGTCGGCTCGGAAAGGTTCTCTACCTTCCAAGTTGGCTGTCGCGATGCTCTCGTCAGGGTCGTCAGCCAAAACACCCGCATCATATGCGACCGGCGGGCGCTCCTGCGGCAGCGGCGGCGCAGGCTGCGGCGCCTGACACGCTGCAGCCGAGCAGGGAAACGCTACCGCTGTGCCTCTTTGCGCGGCCTCGAATGCGCCGGGCGCTTCTCTGCCCGGCTGGTCACTGCCTCCCCAAGCAGTGCCGCTGCCGCCACCGTGTGAGGCGGCCAACCCCCCGCTGTGCACATGACGAGGCTGCGCCGCCGGCAAGGCCAGCATCTCGGCCCCTGGCCGAGACCTCCCGCCACCTCCGTTGCCGCTGTGCTGCACAGGACTACTGTGGCTGGCGCCTGAGTCTCCCGATGCCGCAGGCTGTGCCGACCCGCCGCCGCCCGCCGAGGCCGCGTCCGGCAGCGGAATGCTGTCCTCGACCGGGGCCTCGCCCCAGTTGCGAAGTCCGGCACCGCCTGGCGCTGCCGTCCGCCACGCCTGCCGGCCACCCGCCTCAGGTGCCGCAGCGCCGGATGAACCGGCAGGGGCCGCGGCGCCGCCGCCGAGCTGCAGCCGCCGAACCCACTCCCGCCGCCCGTCGCCGTACTCCGCGAGACACCAGTCCTCGTTCACCGGCAGCGCGCCGGCGCCTGCCGTCGGCTGAGGCAGCGGGATGTGTAACGGCTGCGGCGGCTGCGGAGGCTGCGGATGTGGCGGCTGTGGCTGCGGCGGCTGCAGTGTGGCCTGGCGGGGAGCCGCGACAGCGGCCGCGCCGCGCCACCTTGCGGGTGCGTGCGACACGTCGCCCGACGGCTCGCCGGTCTGCACCAGGGCCGCAACCCAAAGTTTCAGCAACATGTTGGCACATCAGCCGGCTTACTTTTTCATTGAGAAGCCGGGCTGGCAGCCCTGGGTTTACATCACATGTGACACCGTTATTACATCATCAGTCGAGCATCGGCAGCAGAATATACGCAGCAACCCTGCATGAAAACCCATCATTGAGGCCACGACACCGCACCAGCAAAGATCAGGCCCGTGAGGCGCGTCGCACCCGAGTGAGACTGGGCACATGCTCTGTGTCCCTCGACAGGTCCCGCTGCGAGGGCGTCTCACTCTGCGTGGTGACCCAGCTGCCGACCTGGTTGCTGTCCGTGTCCCCATCCTCCGCTCCGGCTCCCGCCTGCGTGAGCAGCGATACGTCGTGTGCGACGCCACCAAACCCAAGTTTGATGTGCATCAGCCGCTAGCACAAGCGTGCGGATGAGCAGATGGGGATGCAGTGTCCATGGACGGCTGTCAACATCGCCGCTGCATCATCTCAGGTGCTACACGGGCGCATGCTCACGCGCAGGGTGCATATGGTCTGGCCTGCAGTACGCCCAACATGCTCACCTCTGCCGAGCGCACCATACTGAAGACCTACAGCCCCAGCAGGGCCGAGCTCCCCTTCAGCGGCTGCGGTCGATCTTTAAGAAAGGCTAAAGCTGTCAGGCTGGAACCACTCGGAGCGCCGAGGTAAGCTGATAGGAAGTACCCCCAAAGCTCAGTGGCGTTCGTGTGGTGACTGTGTGCTTGCTGGCGAGTCACGCGACAGAGACACGCGCATCGGGCTTCGGTCTAGCTGAAACTCCGCATCAGGTCAGCTGCGATTGCCCTGAGAGGTGCTGCAACTGGCTGGTGAGTGAGGGGAAAGAAGGGACCACCCCCCGATCTTACGGCTCTGTTGCGGCCTTGGATACCGCAGCTTGTAATGTTTCAAGAGGCTTTGATTGCATTTGCACAACGGTTGTGGCTGTGCTCTGTAGGCAGAGCACGCCATACAGTGTCCACACAGGTGGATCTCCCTCCGACACCTCTTTTTCTCTTGGAGATGTAACGTAACGGGGATTAGGCTAGGCCAAGTGCGTTAGGTTAGCACACGTTGGCGGGAGGGCGACTGTGCACGCTTAAAACTTTCCGGCCTTCCATATAAATCATCTGCAGCTGCTGATCGACATAACAGACACCTTTGCGACTGCTGCAGGCGATTCAAACAGGGTTCGAGGCACTTGCGGCTTCACAAGTCAACGATCTGGTGTGTCTTGCCTGAACCAGAGGTTACCCAGAGCTCTAAGCGTGGGCATCGGCACATCGTGTAAGTCCAGGCGTCTGCAAGATCTGCCGACATGGCGGGCCCGGCGCCGGGGGGAGCCTGGTCCCAACGAGACACTGACAGGGTGAGCCAGGATCACCTCGCTCGTGCTGGCGTTGAGCCACCGGAGGGCGTGAAGGCCCTGTTTTGGAGTGCTCCTCGCGTACGGCACGACAGGCCAGCCAGGGCGGACCCAGCAAGTGAAAACCCTTTGGAACACTGGCGTGTGGGGCGTATCGGCGCCAACATTGAGCGCAGTCGTCACGCGGCTGCGGGCGCGCCACACGCCCTGTGCATGTCCCCCTGACGGCGCGGCTCTAAGCACACAAGCATCCAACAACCTCCACATCCTGGTGTCCCCCGCAGCTTTTCCAGATGGAGGACGGGTCGCCAGCGCCCAGCAGCAGCGCTGCGCCGCCGCCGCCGCCGGCGCCTGCGCCACAGCGGCAGCAGCAGCAGCAGCGGCAGCCGGACTTTGGCGCTGAGCCCGCCGGCTTTGGCGCCAGCGGCGCGCAAAACACGCTGGACGAGCCCCTCTGGGTGAGGACACGCCTTGAACACGTGGATCCAGGAGACAGTTCCTATGTGGCGTGTTTCGTGAAAGGAGACAGCAGCAGAGCACTGTGGAGTCCGGGCGAGCCCGCGCCTCAGTGCAGCCAGGTGGACACAGGCGTGGCAGCCACCTCGCTTGATGCAGGCATTGACCCACGTCGACTTGCGCAGGACACCATCGCGCGCGACCTGAAGCAAATATACCTCAACCTGCGGCTGGTGGTGTTCCCCTTCGGCTCGGACCGGGAGCAGCAGGCGCAGGCGCTGCGCAACTGGGACCTGTGGGGACCCATGGTGCGCAGGGTTTGTTACATGTTCTTTGTCCTACACATTTTTGCATTTGGAGTAATCGTTGTCCGTGGCCTTTGGTAGAGCAGCCGCTTTAGCCTGCTGGACTCTCGCGTCTGTGAGATGGGCGGCAATGCGGCCACACACCCTGCCACTTGTTCCGCGCACGATGATGTCATCTCGTGCGACCGGGATGAGCATGCATTGAACAGCCGGAGCACCTCAGCCACAGGCTGGCGAGCCGATGACCCAGGCAGGCAGGGCCACTGAGCTTGCCGTGCCCTTGGCAAGGCGGTGGGATCCCTTCTCGGATGCCCCTGGCGTCGTCCCTTGACAGCTCGACCTGTGCGGCCCCCGCAGATCTTCACGCTGGTGCTGGCGGCGTGCCTGTCCATCGGCTACGACCCCCCGTCAGCGGTCTTCTCGGTATGCAGCCGCCACTTCCCCAACCTCCGCTGCACGAAAGCATGCCACACTGGCCTTGCAGCGCCGTAATGCTGAGGTGCAGCCTGAACCAGCACGCGTGTGCGCTCGCACCCTGTCAGTCGCGGCCCTGCCGCCTGACTCGCTCAGCCTCTGCTGGCGCCAGCGGCATTGCATCATCACGCACCTGATTGCAACGGCGCTGCGGCCGCAGGTGGTGTTTGCGGTGGTCTCTTTCGGCAGCCTGGTGCTCACCGTCAACGTGGTGCTGCTGGTGCGCCCCGGGAACTTTGACCCTGAAACCTGCAGAGTGTACAACCCGCCGCCGGCTGCACCCTGGCTGTGCACGCCGCGAGCTTACTGGCCACCTGCCGGCACGCGTCTGCGGGCGACTTTCCTGGTCTGCATGCTGCAGCACAACGAGCCACCGCGGTCCTGCTTGCCTGGCAAAACCCTGTTTTGCCGTGTGACTCCTCCCCCTACAGGGTGGAAATGCAGGGCTGCCTCTGGGCGCTGTGCCTGGCCCTGTGCCGGCTCCAGAACCAAGCCTTTGTCACAACTCGCGATGGTCCTTTGCAGGGCGGCAACATAGGCTTCTTCCAGGCGCTGTGCCTGCTCGGCTACTGCCTCTTCCCCATCGACGTCGCCGCCATCGTGTCGGTGCTCGTCAAAGTACGGGTCGTCAGGTGGGCGCCTCTCCCTCGAGCGGAAGACGAGCAACAAACGTTTGGTTTACGGAGTTGCGCCTCCCCCTGCAGCCGCACGATGCAGCAGTCCGGTGCACACCAGCGAGCATGCCGTGGCCGCCCTGCTGGCCGAGCGCCCACAGGCTCAGGGCAGACCCAGGCGAGGTGCAGTTTGGGAAGAGCAGTCTGAGTGGCATCCCGGCGGGCGGCTGACCATCTGTGGTGCCCTGCGCCGGCAGGTGGATCGTGACGGTGGCGGCGGTCGCATGGGCGGCCTGGGCAGCGGTGCCCTTTATTGGCGGCAGCGTGCCGCCGGCGCGGCGGGCCCTCGCCGTCTTCCCGCTGCTGCTCCTGTACACCTCCCTCGGCTGGCTGGCGCTCGTGCGGTAGCAGGTCGCGTTAGGCAAACCAAAATGAATTGGGTTTCCATCCTGGAGTATTGATGCCCGTGCCGGTGCTGGCAGCAAACGCGGCGGCGGCCGGGGCAGAGAGCGGGGCAGAGGCAATCAACACCACCAAATCCACCGGCGGGTGCCGGCGGCACGAGGGAACTTACCAGGCAAGCAGGATTCAGCTGTTGCGAACGATGCTGCACCCGGCAGAGGTGGTTTGGGCCAGTCCGGGCCGTGAGGCCGGGCATCATTTTCTGGATGATGATGCACCGGTGGCATTGATGACGCTGTGTCCCCAATGATGGCACACAGCCTTGGAATTGCTGTACGACTCTGGCAATGTCTGAATGTGCGATTTGCGGCATGGTATTGCGTTTACAGCTGTTGGCAAGTCACCATGTGAAAAAAAATCGGAAATATTCTTCGTTTTGCAACTGCCGCGACACTGTTGCTGATGCCTCTCGTGCAGGGCGGACGAAACCTGCAGCTGTATTGTCTATTTTCCATGCAATCCAATTCACCCAGGTGGGCTCTCCGAAGATGTCAGACGAGCGACTGCTAGGAATAAATACTGCAGGAAGGGCTGGACATGACGCAAACCGGCCAGTGGCTGACCTGCAGCAAACTCGGATGGCGGCTAGGCAGGCACTCTAGCTAGCACCGAAACGTAGTCTTTCTTATACTACGCTGTGACAGCTAGTATGCAGTGTACTCTTGCGGTAGCGGCTCGATGCCCAGCACCGGGACGATGAACCACGGCACCAGGAAGTTCTCCAGCACCCACCACACCGGCTTTGGTATGTCCTCCAGAACGACGCCGCCGGAGACGAAGGTGGCTATCATCTGCAGGGCGCTCAGTTTGTCGAAGCCGCCCTGGTCCCTGCCGAAACCTGAACATGCAAAAAGCATGCTTCGGCCACAGCAGGGGTGCACTCTCTGTAGTAGAGTTTCGGCAACGTCAGAATCTTTCGACCATATCAATGCAGCCGAAACCTGCCACAAGCTATGCACAGCCATGATCAGGTCATGATGGCCTCGCACACGCACGGGGCTGCCATTCCATCTGCATCAGACTTTTGGGCTGGCAACATGCCTCGCCTGCATGTCGAACGTCTCACCTGTCAGGCTTCGGAAGAAGGCCTCCGAGTTGCCGGGCGGCTGCAATGTGACATCGACTCGGAGGTCTGCGTCGTCCAGGGCATTCCAGAAAGAATGCGGCGTGCGCGGCTGGACGCAGATAGGGCGAGACTCTGTGTCGTTCGAACCAGCTACCGGAATTTCCTTCCCGTCCAAGAGGAAGACAGCCTGCCCCTCCCTGCGACACGAAGGGTAAAAGCGAGCGCTGCGATGGTACAAAACGCATCTATCCCGTAGCCCGCCGCCCTGCCACCGGTATGCGCCAGCTGTGCTGCTGCTCATGTTTGTTACCGAGAGCTGGACGTGAAGATCCGGTGGTGCAACGGCGCACAACAGCTCCTCACCTGACACTGAAACACTCCCGCTGCGATTTGTGGCTGTGCAGCGGCGGGCTGGAGGAGCGCCCTGGAAGTGCGCCAGGTGCTCTGGCTCGGATCATCGCCTCGTACAGCCCGACCGGCTCACCATCCTCGTTTGTCGTCTCCGAAAATTTAAACCTGCATCCAACAAGGTGACAGGCGTCCGTCACGCCATGGACAGCAACCTCATGCGCTGCCGCCATGCCAGGGCGGATTTTGTCGCTTGCAGACGGTGTTCAAAAGCCTCACAGCAGCGCTGCACACTGTGTTTCCGGAGAAACAATCTTGAGAGGACGTGGACCATGGTCAATGCAAAGTTCCAAAGCGAAAGTCGGGTAGCGCCATGCCTGAGTGATATCGCCATCTGAAAGATGACGGGGTTTCAAACCAGCAGCAGACTGTCTGTCTGTTTAAGTGGCTTCAAACATCACATCAACTGCTTTGCGGGTCAACAATTGGGTGTTGGGCCAGTGCATGTGCAGACGGTACGTAGGCATGGCATCACCACTGCTCTCTGTCGTCTTCGAACGTATCGCCTCGCAAGATGGTGCGTTGCGAGCTACGAATGTTCGCGGATACCACGGCCACCGCGACAGCAACCAGCGCGATCAGCACCACCACCGTCTGCCGCCAGGGCATCGCTCGCTTGGATTTGATGTTTCAATCCAAAAGGAGTGCTGGAGGAAAGAGCTTTTCAAGTTCAATCACTGGAACCACAGACTGTCAACGAGCAGAGATCTTGTGTACCTGCCCGACGTCGGCAGCGACTTCCTTTCAGTGACTCGTCCTGTGAATATGCACAGCACGCGCAGCAGGCGAAAATTGGATTTCGTGCATGCCTGGCTGAGACCCTCAGCAGTCGGCATCATTCACAACTGGTAACAGGGAACGGCATGGCGTCCTCCTCCATGAGCTTTGGGTCGCAAGACGGTGGCATCGCGGGCCTCAACATGTCGGAGTGGATCGAGATGTGCATGCCCCACGAGCTTGCACCGCACATCCTCGACGCGCTGGAGCAGTTGCACCGCACCGAGCAGCCGTCGAAGTTGCAGGTTGCCAATGGCCTGGCAATCTTTCGTGTCCCGATAGTAGCATCACAGTGTACATGGTTGAGTCAGCCAGCCCATCATGGGTTGCGCTGCTGCGTTGCCTGGATCAGGTTGCGCAGGGATGGTTGCGTCAAATTACGCAGCTACCCTTGCTCCCCATTCCCGGCAGGTGCCGTGCGCCGCCAGCCAGGCTGCAATGGCGGCGCGCTCGTAGGAGTGTCCATCGGCTCACAGCACCGGGTCCGCCATCACCTCCTGCACGCGCGCACAGGAGGCGGCCTCATGATCAGCCTGGAAGCATGATAGACGCAGCTGCGGCGGAACCGACGGTTGTTCTCAGGCGAGAGCCAGGGCGGCTGCGGCACACAGAATGCTGGTAGCCCTGATGTCGGCCGTGTCCCGCACTCCTGTCCCGCACCTAGGAGTGCGCCCGCAGCGCTGCCCAGCGGTGCGCCGCCGCCAGCGCCGCATCCATAGTGGCCAGCGTGGCGTTGGCGGCCTGCTCCGTCTTCTTGGCCGCGGCTTGGTCGGCTGCCCGGGTAGCTCTCTCGCGTTCTGTGTCCTCCTGGGCTTGCCGCAGGTGCCGTGTCAGCTCTGCTGCTTTGGCCTCTGCCGCCTTGGCGGCCTGCTGCGCATCCGCCAGCGCCGCCTTTATTGCGGCGAGCTCGGTGGCTGCCACATGCTTCGTGCATTTGGCGGAGGGGGTGTCGCTCGCGCCGGGCAACTGCTCCAGCGGCCGCTTACCGGTGCCACGGTCGCCTGCAATTGGCGCTGCGCCTGGGCTGCCGCATCCGCCCGCCGCGTGAGCGGGCGGCGCCTCGGGCTGCGCCGCCACTCCTTCTGTTATCGCGGGCGCATCGTCTGGCAGCGCCGGCTCGCAGCGGGCCGCAGACGCGGCGGCCTGCCACCGGGTTGTGACACCGCCGGTCGCATTTGAGGGCTGCGGCGAAGCCTACTGCCGTGCGCCGTCCTGGAATGGGCCTCACAAATCGGCATTGGCCAGAGCCGCCACGAGACGAGACCTTTTGTGCGACTGCGGGACGGTTACTTAGGGAACAGAGTACAGCAACGCCATGTGAAGGCGCCGCCAGCGCAAGCCAGCTGGCATGCAGACCACCAAGGCATCATGAGGCGGCTGTTCCGAAACACTGAGCCAGTAGGTCACCAAAACCACTCACCTGGGTGCCCATACCGCCGGTGCCTCCAGGCGCCCGCTCTTCCTTCACCGCTCTCAGGCTGGTGCCTGAAAGGAGCGCCTTGTGGCTGCTGTCAGTGCCGGTTCCTCCAGCATGGGACACGATGCATGCAGAGCTGCTGCCATGCACACAGACATGCAAGTGAATGATCTGCCACACACCTTGGCGGCTCCTTTCCTGGGTGCTGCGGCCTGCGCCTGCATCACATGTAATCAGCTACTCAGCATGCGTCACGAGCGCCTCGGCCCTCTGCATGCGCCAAGGAAAGCTGTATGTGCTGCAAGGAGGATCCCGCCGCAGAGCGCTTGCAGCCTGACCTGCAGCTTGCGAATTGGCCTGCAGCCACTCCTCGACGGAGCGGACCTCCTTGTTGCCCTGCAGCCATTCGTTACTGGCTGCTTACACGCCAAGCGTTGGTGGTGGCCTGTCATTTACAGGCACAAGCGGCGGCAGGAGCCAGGCGCTGGGCACCAGAGATAGAGGAAGAACTACCTTGAAGACGGACAGGCTACCCCGCCTGTAATCGAATGGGTGGACGCTTGGCTTCGGCTGCAGGCGGCATTTCTTGTCACCCAGCCGGCCGCACTGGCCGATGAGCCTTGTCTCGATGATTTTGTGCACAAACAGGGTGGCCTCTCTCTGCTTGTAGCAGATGAGGCCGTTGTCCTGCACCCTCAGCGTGCTTCTCCCGGTGTTCACGTCAGCATCGGTCAACAGATAGCCGGCAAACTCGTGCTTGTTTTTGTACACTGGCTTGCAATAAAAGGGCTGCGTTCCCGACATCATGGTGGCTCACTCAATCAAGGCTCCACACAGACAGCTCGCTGCACACTTGCTCATGGCCTTCAATGCTGCTCTAGAGACTCGCCAGATAGCTCGTCGTTTAACAGCTGGTCAATCAGGCTGCCGGCTCACATGGTGATGTCACTTTGGACGTCACAACGTGCAAGCAGCTAAGCATTGGACGGCGAAGGAAGCCGCGACTCAAAGTTCAGAGGATCCTTCACTCGCCTGCATGGCCGTTGTTCCCAAGATTCAGGCAATACCAGGATCCAGACACTCAACTTGCCGCCAATTTTTGAATGGCGGAGATCGGTAACATCTTCAGAGTGGAGCTCGTACTAGGCACCCAATGCGCTTGATTGCTTGAAACTTCCAAGTACCAAAAGCAGCATCGGATGGGAGTCCTGGATTGAATCAGTGATGCTCTGGACCGCGGTCTGCTCAAAGCGCCAGCTCATTCTCCATAGGGGTCCAGCCGTGCTCTCTTCCAGGGTGCGCCAGTCAGCGGGCTGGCCGACAGCCACGGGCGTGCCAGAGCGGCAGCACCACCGCTGCTTCCGGCCCCCTCCAGCGCAGCCGAGGCGCAGCTGCTGTCTGCAGCGATGTAGGTCGCCGGGGAGCTGGCGGTCAGCTGCGCCCTGGTCACCACATCTCGCTGCCCCTCCCTGAGCAGCAACAGGCTGTATTGAGAGAAAGAGTGGCAACTTTCAACCGAGTTTGTGCCACACAAGGCCCACGACGTACAGCGCTGCCCGCCAGGAGCCTGCCGGCCGTCGGCACCGCAGGCGTCGCAAGCTTGGCAGTTTTGTGCAACCGCAGCAACCCAGCACAGCGACACGAGTGCAGCAGCTGCACCAAGTCTCGCGATTCGACTCTGGTGCAAGCAGACTTGGGAGCAGGTTCACCACGAGGCCAGGCCGCACGCCATGCCGAGCACGGCATCCGCGTCCGACCGCCACCGCTTGCGCGCCATCGCTGACACGCCGCCGCCATCAGCAGCCGCGCCGCCGCCGCGTGCTGCCGCCGCGTCAGCCGCCGAGCCGCCGCTGCTGATGCCGCCGGGCACCGCCAGGGCGCCGGAGCATGCCGCTTCCGTCCCGCCGCCGCCGCTGCCGTCCGAACCGGAGCCCAGCGTGGCTGCCGTGTGCCGGAAGTCAAAGGCGCTCAGGTCCAGCGGCGGCAGCGGCGGCAGGGAACGCGCGTGCCGCGCCGCCGCAGACTGGCCAGCAGCAGGAGCGGAGCCAGGAGCTGGAAGCAGGCCGAGGTCCACCGCAGCGGCGTGCAGCTCCTCGGCCGTCGCCTCTGGCAGCCCCTGCCAGCGCAGTCGACAGTGGTCATGCGCGTGGCTGGAGCGCGCGACATGAGTTCTGAGCAATGCGATGCGAGGTTTCGGATCTGACATGCAGCTTGGTCGATTCCCTGCCAGTCTAAGGAGGAATGGAATTCGCCCGGCAGAAGTGCAGTGGACAGGGCTCAGAATTTGGCTAAAGCGTCGCCATCGGCCGGCGACTGCGCGCACGCGTCAGGCGCGCCATTCGCAGCCGGCAAAACCCTCCCTCTGTGCCTGGCAGCGGGCGCCGGCACGCCACCGCGGCTGCGCTGTGAGTGCGCATCGGACGCATAACCTTGTGCTCGTGGAAGTCTCATCACCGGGGCAGCAGGGCCGAGCTGTGCTCGGAGAGCGCGGTCGGCGCGAGCACGCCCCTCAGATCGGCCTATGAAGAGTCGTCAGGCGCTGCGCCACGCCGGCGGGGCGACCCCCACGGCGCCCGCGTGCCAAGAGGGAGGTTTTGGTGGTGGGTGGAATGGCACTGCCCAGGACAGCGGCGGGCAGCTGCCATGTCCCGCCTCGGCAATGTGCCCTTTCAACGGCGCCGGGGTTTCCTCACTGCCCATGCATCGACCTTGATCCAGTCATGCTCCTAGTGATGGCGAGGACGGTCCTCGCAGCTGATGCCCAGCTCACTGCATCGGAACGACGCAGATGCAGTTCCACCCCGCCAGTGAAGGGAACCAATTGCGACTTCGCTGGCAGCAGGCGGCGGGTTTGTGTGTTCAGCAAACTGAACCTTGAGGCCGGGGACGTCGGCTGCGAGCAGCGGCTGAAGCGCCTGCGGCGTCACGCCGCCGGTCGTGCGCGCGTAGTGCAGCGGGTCGTCGCCCTGCGGACCACAGCGGCCCCAGCACATCAGGAGAGCGCGGCCGTCCCTTGTGGCGGTTTGTTCCCCCAACGTGCTCCCCGTGGGACGCAGGTGTCACATGTGTTCCGTCTGCGGCACGCCGGGGAGCCACCTTTGCTCGCTCGCAGGAGTTCGTCAGCACCGCACACGTCTAAAGCAGCCCGGCTGCATGGGGGCCGTCCCGCCTGTCCTTCTTCCTTCCTGGAAGGATGAAAGCGGCGGCCGCAGCCGGCACAGCCGTGCCGCCGACAGCCTCCTCTGAGCAGCTCATGCGCGTGCTGTTCTCTGTTCGATGAGACGCGTCGCTGACCAGGCGTGTCACCCTCTACTTCAGCCACCTGGAAGGAGGAAGTCGCAGCAGTCGCCAGGCCGGACATGGCGCCCACAGCCTCCTGGGGCGCCACCGCCGGTGCGTCCTTCACCAGGAGGTGCTGCAGCGTGCGCAGGCCGCTGTCGATGTCCTTCGTGCGCGCCGCCTGCGAGCAGGATTATGTTGACGGGGGTGGAGACAGAGGCCTGGATTTCGCACGTGAGGCGACTTGGTGGCGCGGGTCGCGACTTGATTTGCTGGCGAATTGCGCGGCAGCCGCCCGCGGCCGGCTTTCCGCACTTGCGAGGCCGTGTGCCCAGACGCAGGGCGAAGCAGGGGGCCAGACATGTCTTCCGAGCTCGCTGGCCAGCAGACTGAAGACGGCGGGCCTCGGCAGATCTCAAGGCCCTTGGCAGTCGATGTCCGCGGCAGTTCCCAAGGCCCGAGCTCGATGACCAGCAGACGAAACGTCAAGGCCCTTGGCAGCTCACCAGCGGGTCGCTGAACTGCGCAGCCGCAGGCACGCCGCGGGCACGGGCCATGAGGCCCACCGCCGCCAGCAGCCGCGCGTGCGCCGTCACGAGGCGCTTGCCAAAGCCGCGGTCCGCCAGCAGCCGGACGCCCAGCATCGCGTCTGCGGGGCTCGACGATGAGAAACCGGTCGGGGGCTCGACGGTGAGGCTCAGAACTCTCATTCAGCGAGACCGCAGGGTGGCAGGGCACCGCGCCGGGCGTGCCATGGTGGTGCACGCTGGGGGAAAATTACAGCAGGAGGTGACCTCGGTTGATGCTGCCTGTGGGGAGCAGGGTCCAAAGCATGCGGGAGCTGCGCAAGGAGCGCCGGCCCGAGGAAAGCCGGCGGAAAGCTGCACCTGCTTCCGCACGGCCCGCTGCGTCGGTGCCTGCTGCCTCCTGCAGCCGCAGCGAGGCCCAGCGCCTGCGCCGCCCATTGGCATCGCCACTTGTCGCTCCACTTGAACCTTCACCGTTTCGAAAGGCACACGTAGAGGTCACACGAGGCACGCGTGAAATCAAACCGACGCCGGTACCTGGAGGCGCGCAGCAGGAAGGTGCAGAAGGCGTTGGTCCACTCCAGCCACGGCACCGCCGCCTCGACGTGCGACTCCGCAAACGGCAGCGCCTCCCCCTGCGGGCGGGTGGCATGACAGCGTGTAGAGCGCTTTCCAGAGGCAGTCATATCATGTAGACTCTGCAGCGGTGTCGGCAGCACCTCATCCCTGTCCAGCAGCTCGACTGGCTGGCTGCAGCTTCACTCCCGGTCTGCCTCATGAACTGTGCGGCGAACCCCGCCCGCTGGCAACAGCCCCTTCGGACTTCATCCTAGGGAAAGGCTCGGTGCACATCATGCCAGGATGTCACGCTGCTTCAGGCGTTCCGTTGGACCTGCACGGCGCCGCTTTGCGAGCCTTCCAGGGAATTGTCAGCGCCCCCTGCAGCGCCGCCAGACCGGTCCTGCACTGACAACACCTGCGACCCTGCCCCGCGTCTGCACGCCAAAAGCAGTCGAAGAAACTCCTACGGACCTGCACGGCGCGCTTGGCGAGCGCGACGGGGTCGGCGCCCGCCTGCAGCGCCGCCAGGCCCGCCGCCGCGGCGTCGCACGCCGAGCGCGCCACCAGGTCGCCGCGCAGCCGCCGGCCCCCGGCGTCGGCGCAGCCGTCCAGCAGGCGCAGCTGCGAGCAGGGACTCGAGGATTCGGCCTGAAGCATGGCACCGGGATGGACATCGATTGTGTGTTGTGTGCCCCAGCGCCGGCAGGACGTCCCGCAGCCGCCGGCCATTGGCGTCGCCGCAGCCCTCCAGCACGCGCAGCTGCAAGCAGGACTCGGAAGGCTCGTTCTCAAAAGGTGGCGCCGTCTGCATGCGCTGTGCACCCGCGCCAATAACCATGTTGGTGGGGGGGGGTTTCCCTGTGCGCACCTTCATCTGGGTGAGCAGGTTGCCGTAGTGGCTGCGGGGCGAGTAGGCGGTGGCATGCAGCCAAGCGTCCAGGTGGGCGAAGATCCGGCGCCGCGCCGGCGGGCCGCTCTCCAGGGCCAGCCGCCGCGCCGCCGCCTCGGCACACCAGGCGCCGCCGCCGGCGACCATCGCCCACGCCAGCCTGCGGCACGGGCCGGCCGTTCGGAAGTTTGCGGCTGAGGCGCCAGGAGCGAAGAGTCTAGCGAGCGCAGGCATTTGAAGTGCGTCACCACAGCGTCGGTGGTGGCGGCAACGATGAGCCTGCGTCACATTGAAGAAAGACAGTGCACTCGATGGTGCAGGACAAGGGGCGGCTGCTCAAGAGGGCATGTCAGTCGGATGTCAACCGTTCAGTCGTGTGTCGGCCGAGTTCAGATCCCACCTGTAGGCGAGGTGCAGGGCTGCTGTCTGATCGGCGCCTTCCGCGCCCTCAGCCGCCGCAGCTGTCGGCGCCGGCTGCTGCGCGTCCAGCAGCGGCGCCAGGTGCACGATGCGAAGGAAGCCCTGCCGCTGCCCGACGGCGCCGCCTGAATGTTGTTGCGCCATACCGTCACCGTCCCGACCACATTTGAGTCGCTCCAACACGTCATTGCAGGGAGGGCAGCATCATGCATCCACTGAATCCTGTGATGAACTGTCGCACGCTGCACGAAGCACGATCCAGTACATCCACGTCTGCGTCGCGCGCCAGGGAGACGTCAAGGCGTGCACGCCGGCCGCCGACCTGCAGAAATGTGCGCAGCACACCCTGCAGCGCCGGCCCGCGGCATCTGGCCACTGCGGCGGCATGCAATCAAAGACAGTGCCGTGAAGGGTGCGTCATCTTGCAGTGGTGTGCCTGCGGAACGCGCCTGGCGCATGCAGAGACGCCAGGCAGGCGGCGGTGGGCGACAGCGCCAGCGCCGTGCAGCCCTCTGGCAGCTCGAGGCCGCCCGCTGCGTGCTGCGCCAAGCTTGCCGGCGCATCGCTGATGAGCAGCCGAAATTCCGTGGCCGCTGCAGGCGACATAGAGACCGAGTGATGCCAGTGCTCACGACGCTTGGGCAGCGGCAGGCGACGGGCACTTTGTGCCGGTAACAGACGGGTTCAGAAAGCAGGCGATTCAGGCGCCTTGCTTTACACCGCCATCAGCAGCTCTGAAACTGCACAGCTTGTCAAGTTTGCGAGCAGCAACAAACCTCAGCTGGAATGTCACTGGCCAGGAGAACTTCGAAGACAGCCAGGCTATGCAGGAAGTCTCAACGGCGTTGCAGTCTGCTCCCTAGGATCGCCAACCACACAACATTGCCAGGACGCACCGCCACTCAAAGGGGCATGGGCGGCCAGGCCGCCGTGCGGCGCCAGCGCCATCGGGCTGTGCGAATGCTGCGCCAGAGGCGGCAGTTCACCCTGCAACTGACCTGCCAGCTCCAGTCGCTCCTGCAGAGAGGGTCACCCACTGAGAAACAGGGCCACAGTGGTGCTGAGGAGGCGTTTGCTGGGAGGTTATCGCCTAGAGTGCAGAGGCGCCGTTCCATTCCCATGGCGCTTCTGCGCGCCGAATGTGGGAACGGCAAACACGTGCTTGTCACGGCAGCCGATTAGCTGGGTGACGAGGTGCAGGCCCGCACCACAGTCGTCGACCATAGTCGACCAGCATCCGGCTGCGCCCAGCGCACCGCCAGGTGCTGTCCTGTTTTGGAGACCGCTGCCGCGTGCACCGCCATGCCTGCGCGTGCGTGGACGTCATATGTTATCAGACTCAGGTTGCCGATGCCCTGTGCAGTGTTCCTTGTTGATGTGCGGTGATTCATGATATGCACATGCATTCGCATTCGAAAGTCGACTTCGAGTTCCTCCGTAATGGGGCTTGCATTGCACAGAGCAGCTGTGGGACAGCGTGTTGGCACAGCATCTTCTGCAGTTGGGCAAATGCACACTGAAAGATCTGGCTCATGGTTGCGACTCAGTTGTCAGGGCCTCCGCACCGCTAGAGGAAGGCACGAAGGCGGCCTGCAGCAGTCGTGCGCCGTCCTCCAGTTCCAGTGCATGGCTGCCCGCCACCCACAGAAGGGCGCCTGCGCTGCCGCCTGTGCCGTGATGGAGACTCGTCACAGGAGTGGTACCACTTCAGCTGTCTGTGCCTCTCTGCATGTGTCCCTGCATCCGCCAGTGCACACTGAGAGCATCCTGCTGGCTCACTGCTGCCATGCCGGATGATCCCCTGCTCTGGGGCCTACCTGGCATGCCGGCCGTAGGGTCGCCTTCGACGTCCACGATGTGCAGCCGCTGCTCTCTGCCGCCGCCCGTCTGCAGCAGCACCCGCAGCACGCCGCCGTATGGCGCAGCGGCGACGTCCGCGGCGGCCACAGCCAGCGGCATAGCTCCGCCCGTGACGACTGCAAGGGCTGCAAGGGACACCGGCTGGCTGACGCGCCAGCGGGGCGCTCCGCCAGCGCCGCCCAGGCCACGCCAGCCCACCTTCGGAGTGTTTGTATTGGAGGCCTGCCTCAACTTGGATTCAGTGGTGACAGCAAAACAGCTGGCATGTGTATTTGCTTGCTGTGCAGGAGCGGCATGTCGCAGTGGCAGCAGGCTCGCGGCACACAGCCAGTCCAGTGCGGACGTGCACTCCACACTCACCCACATGTCGCCGGCTGCTGACACGGCCGCGAAAGCCAGGATCCCAGGCCGCACCCAGTGCAGATCGTGGCCGCCACTGGGTGGCTGGGCTGGCAGAAAGAGAGTCTCCAGGCTGTGGAGACCGCCGCCGGGCAGGTTCGGCTGTGGGGGCCACTGCCAGGCGGGCGGCGGCTGGAGCCACGCCGCTGAAACTGCAGGGCGACATGACACGATGTCAGGTTCAAGGGTCTTTGATGCAGATGGCACGGTGGGTCGGAGAGGATCGAGCTGCTGGCTGCTGCACATCCAGCTCCAGACCCAGCAGAGCCTACAAGCATGTTCGTCCTTAAGCGGCTCTGCTGCAGCGGCAAAATGGTGCGGCTTGCTGCAACGGGTTTTTCACGAGCCATCAGGGCGGCGCCACACTGCTACATGGTATTCTGCAAAACCCCACCGAGGGGCGCCTGCAGGTTGGCAGCGCACGCCCCGAACCACTCGTCGATGCACAGCGGGGCGTCTGCCTCCGGCTCCGGCGGCGCCATCGTCCACACATACACCGAGCCCTGCAGCAGGAAACTCATTCCTGCCAAATTGCCCTTCAGCAGAAGTGACCGTTGCTGCGGCTTCAGGCATGGCATATCGCTGGCCGTTCGTCAGACGGCGCCAGCATCTGCAGGCACACAAGGGTATGCGCATGACTTGGCGCGCCGCCCTGCCTGATGTGCCATTTCCGACCTGTTGCGTCGCCGTCAGCAAGGCTGCTGGGGCGGCTGGCGGCGCCCATGCCAGCGCCGCCAGGTGGCGGCCGTCGGCAGCTGTGTCTGCCGCCGCGACTGCCGCCTCGGCTGCTGGTCCGGGCTGTGCTGGCACGTGCAGGATGGTATGCTCCTGCAAAGGAAGGGGTGGTGTCAGCCGCCGCAACAGATGCGCACCAGGAAGGCAACCCCCAGGTGAGAGCTGGCGCGCGGGGCGTTTCTGCCGTCCTTCAAATCACCCTCTCTGTCTATACGAGCCCTAGCACCCTCTCTGTCTATACAGCTCGGAGGAGCTTGCGTGCCGCCTGCGGCTGTGCAAACCGACACGGCAGAGGGCATGCAGCTTCAGATGTAGTCAATGCGTCAGCACACCTCAGGGCAGGCGGGGTGCAGGACGCAGACGGGAATTGCGCCTTCCCCCTCAGGCTGCAGTCCGAAGGCCAGCAGCGAGGCAGTGCCGGCAGCCCAGGCGACGTGGCGGCCCACACGGAAGCCCTGCGGCCGGATGTCTGCCTCTACCGGCAACAGCGGCTGCGGCAGCAGCGGCATCGCTGGGACGGGTCTAATGCGCCAGTGAGGAGCGGCTCAGCTGCCTTAGCGGGCTGAAACTGGTAGGAGCTGCAGGGATCTGCTCGAATGCGAGGGCTTCCACGCGCACAGTGGCCCTTTTGCCACTCGATCTGTCACCCGAAGACACTTGCGCAAGGGTGCGGCGTCCGTGCCAGGGTGGTGCACGACCTCACAGCACACCGTGACCTTAGGACTCCTTCAAGCTGCCGGAAGGCTGCAGAATCGAGCTGTCACAGAGCTGTTCGACCAGCATAGCTTGGAAGGATCATGCAACACCGAGCACTGGGCCGTGAACCGAGACCTGGGAGCTCTGTTCTAGCACCAAAGCGGAAAGCTGCTGTGCGTCGCGCACGCAACTTCTGCAAACTGGCACGGGGTCGATCGTCAGATCGTCACGCTCGTGAAAACCTGCCAGATGACGATCAGGTTGCCTGGTACATTCTCTGCGGCGATCTATCATGTAACGAACACAATTGCGTTTGCAGCCTGGAGTCAATCTTCGTCGTAGACTCTCGAGGTCTTGCTCGGTAGACGGAGGACCCCGAATCAGACGCAGGACCACCTCACACCGGTGACGCTGCCACTCCACGCCTGGTGCAGTGCCGCCCTCTGGTGCTACTCGAAAGAACCGCGTCACAGCACGACACAACCGACCACCCCTGGCGCCGTGTCCGGAGCAGGGGCGGCAGCGGGGATGGATCTCCATTCAAGCCTGATGCGGCACCGCCAGGGGCGCAGCAGTATCTGCAGGAAATGCTGCAGCTGCCTGCATCGCTGGCGTTGCCGGGGAAGGCACTGGCACGGCACGATGTAGTGCAGCATGCAGAGGCGCTGGAGCCAGGTGAGATGCGGCGGCCTTTCTTCCTTTGGAACGATCTTGCTGCTGCAGCGCCGCCGCGCGTGATCGTGCATAGCGCTGCGACGTGCATGCCTGCTGGGAGCACTACTTGGCGCTGGCCGCCAACGCCCAGAATTCGCTAGAGCGTGCATTTGGATGCTCAGGACACATCATGCACGCGAGCGCCGCTGGCATAACTAGCCTGGACTTTCAAGGGCGCTGTGCACATGTCCTTTGCCCCTGCTGCCATTCCGGCCGCCGCACAGCTGCTGAGAGCGGCGAGCTGGCGCCCCGCAATGGTGTCAGCCGATGGCGCTGAATGACTGGCTACCTGCTGTGCTGTCGCCGCAGCGTGAGGCTTCCGGTCGCGAGTGCCTTCTGCAACATGTTGGACCCTATCATGGGGACGGCCACATGCTCAGGTGCATGCCGCACGCCCATCTGCTGACAAGTCTGGCTGACAGCCACACTGCCTTGGTGTAAAGTGAGAGTATGTTGCTGGTCTCGATTTGGCACACTGTCAAGCAATGCTGCCCGGCCGTGCCGGCTAGGTACGCTTTCCCCATTGCGCAACAGCACGTACACGTCCAAGGAAGGACAGTCTAGGCCAGGACAGTCCAGGCAGGGCTCGTGTGTAGGTGCAACAGGATGTGTCCTCGTTGTTGACCTGTGCGGCCTGCCATGGATAAAGGCGGGTAGCGGCGGCCCGCACGTCGCTGATGTGCAACACTACCGGCCTAACAGACAGAGATACTGCCTGCGGCTGTCTAGGCTTGTTCGCTTCAGGAGGCAGCTCAGGTCGTTGTCAGGTCAGGTCAGCGCCCAGCTTATCACCGGTACTCGGCAGATAGGCAGTCCGTGAGGGTGCCAGCCTGGCAGCTGCCCTGCGATACGGTTCCGCGACCAACCAACTGACCGACCAATTGTGGCAGTGTACACACGACACAGTCCTCATGCATACATGCATTGCGGCGACATTTTAGTTGCACCAGCCTCAGCGGCCGAGAATCTGAGGACGTAAAGATGATCTGGAAAGCATCCCTACCCGTGGCCCTCGTTGCCATTGCCGTGGCCGTTCTCGCTGCACACAACCGACTGATCGTGCAAAGTCGACCTCGCACCATCCTTGGCGGCAACACCTTCGAGGACACCAGAGACAATACAGGCCAAAGGTGCATGCGCTTGCGACACACAACGTGCCATGCTTGAGAGGAGAGCAGCATATGTGGCGTTGTACTACTGCCTCCGATGCTGCATGAAGGAATCTCGAAGGTCCGAGAGACCAAGATGTGTCGAAGCAAGCGCGCATTGCGGGCGCGTCGGAAATCGGTCTCACTGCATGCCATCATAACTGTGCGCCAGACAAAGCATAATGGCACCTGCACAGCAGGCCAGACGTCGATATGTACCAGTCAAAGCCGGCTAGATCACCAGCGCATACAGCGGCGCATTGCCCATGAGCGCCATGGCTGGCCTGTGGCATGACTTGACAAAACGCTTTCTGATGAAGCCAGCAGCATGTGCGCGAATGCAGGTTCACATACAGGCTGACGGAGAACGAGGCGGGCGAGTCTGTCGGGCTATATGAGGCGCTCATCCGCGCCGGGGTACCTGGGGCAATGCCGGGACGCTCTGCAAGCCCGCCGCTGCACAGCCACAAGGCGCAGACAGAGTGCTTCACTGTCAGGTGGAATGAACTGACTGCATTGTCGATTCCAGCTGCATCAGAGCGCAGGCAGGTCCTGTCTGAAACGCGCATCGAAATGCATTGAAATTGCAGAGGAAGGCCGCAGTGTCTGGGCTCACCTCGAGCATTGACACCTCTCAGCGCCCAACGTGCCGCAGGGAGGGGCGAGCTGGCTTCCTGCTGAATGGGCAGGAGGCATCGGTCGATGCTTCGAATCGGGCAGCGTCGCAGCCAGTGTGCGTGCCGCCGGGGGTGCCTCACTCCTTCTGGAATGCGCGCAATGACACGGATCTCCGCGTCGATGTCACTCTGCAGCCGCCCGGCAACTCGCTGGCCTTCTTCCGCACGCTCATCGGTGAGACTCTGACACTCCTCCTGTGGGGTCCTCCGGGTCACACAGTGCCATTGCCCTGCAGCCATGCACACTGCCGGCAGAGCCGCCTGCACCACTACACGGCATCGACTGTGACGAACGAACGCTTCGACGTCCTGCAGGGTTCGGGAAGGACCAGGGCGGCCTGGGGAATCTCAGCCCCCTGCAGCTGTTTGCCACGTTTGTGGAGGGCGGCGTCCAGCTGGAGGACATGCCAAAACCGGTGTGGTGGGCGCTGGAGCACGTCCTGGTGCCCTGGTTCATCGTTCCGGTGCTGGGCGTCGACCCATTTCCGGCGGAGTACACCGCTCACTGATAGCTCGGAAACTTGTGGGCAGTGGGGTCTTTCAAGTGCTGCCTCAGCGCAGGCGCGCGGCGCCCGCGGCACACTGTGTCTGTATGATGTTGTCACGATAATTCATGTATGAGTGGAATCACATGAGGCGTTTGTACTTCAACTTCGATGCTCTTTCTGCTCGGACGGCTCCGAGGGTTTGGCGTGTCGCCGGGCGCGGCCTTACCTCACATCAAGGGCGGCAGTATGCTGGTGGTTCCGTGTGCATGAGCGCCGGAAAACCTACCGAACCCCGAAAACTGATCAGCAGAGGCCCTACATCGTGCAGACACTGGAGGAAATGCATTGGATGGTTTTTGTCAGTCATGTTGCATGCGTGATGCAAGTCGGTGGGAAGGTAAGCTCGCTAAACTACCGACTGGCCAGTAAAATTCGCATGTCATGCCGTCGGACAGTCCATTGGAGTCGCAATGCACGCAGCACTCGCTTGTTTCCATCCGCATTGCCGACGCAGCACACGCATCCTTGCAGCCAAGGACTCTTTCATTCACTGCGCGCCAGCCAAGTCGTTCGAATTTGAACGGTCCTTCACAGCGACAGTTTTTGACAGTCCACTGCCAGCAACAGTTGCACATTGGCTCCCTTCAAGCGGCTTCTTCTTGTGACTTGAAACGTGGATGTTGATCCTTTTAGATGGCGGCCTCGTTGTGCTTAGCTGCGAGCAAGAGATCGCGGGCAGCTACACGAAGCACAGCCCCGTCCCCGGCCAGTTTACCCTCCGGCAACCCTACCAGACGCCCGCAGACCGCAGCACAGCTTCCGCACACTCGCTCTCGGGTGGCGGTCGCGAGCCTGGACCACCAGCCTCCAAGGCACAGGATGCTGCAGCTGCACCGTCGCATGCGCCACAGGACAGCTCCCCGCATCGCAGCAGTCATGAGCAGCCCGACTTTGCAGCTCCTGCTGCTGGAGCTGAGCCTGAGAGGGCTCCAGGCTTGCTCTCAGGGGATGGTTCCGAGCAACCTGCATCAGTCAGTGGTGCGCGGCCAACACCTCCCCGCAAGCGCAAGCGGCGGCACGCCTACCAACCGAACGAGCAGGTGCTGACCAGGCTCGTGTGGCGGTTGTCACTCTCAGAAGGCTTTGGCGGCGGGTGCTGCTGCTGCTGTCGCTGCTGCTGTCGCTGCTGCCGCCGCCGCCCCCCGTGTGCAGGGTCGTCAGCCGCACTTTGCGTCCGAGCTACCGACGTGTCATCAGGTCGAATGTCGAGGCTGTATCATGTGTGCCTTCCAACGCCGTTGCAGGAGCAGAAGGCCGAGCTACGGCACGCTGCTTTTGCTGCACCCCTTGCCACGGCGGCCGCCGGCATCCGCGACTGGCTGGCGGCCAGCGGCACGCGCAGCATTGGTGAAGCCCTGGCGGCTGGCACAGCCAGCGACGGTGGTGGCGGCGGCAGCAGCCATGCTCTCACGTTCGAGCCTGGCTGCTGGCAGCCCTCGAGTGAGCCAAACTGCGGCCTAGCAGCGGTATGTGACACGGCAGCGCGCCCCGGCGGCAGCCTGCCCGCCGCTGCCGTGTGGCCAGGCGCCGCGGGTGCGACTGCCACCACCCCCTGCACGCATGACGGCGCCGGGCAACCCCCCCAGCAGGCTGCTGGCCAGGCGCTGACGGCGAAGGTCGACGCCAGCGTAGGTCCTTCGAGCAGCAGCAGCCCCATGCAGAGCGGCGCCGAGCCCGTGGCAGCTGCAGCAGGCGAGGGCAATGGCTGCCATGCCGAAGAGGAGCCACAGCAGGCGGACTATGTCATGCTGGCGGCCGTGAAGGCGGCGTTGCGGCCGAAGTTCTGCTGGACCCGCCCAGACGGCCCAGGTAGGTCCCTCACACCAGGGCTCACGTCATCCTGATGTTCCTGCATGGGCTTTTTTTCTGCAACAGGGCCTGGCCAATCGCCTGCAAGGTGATTGAGGACCACGAGAGAGGAGCAGCAGCGGCTCCGGCCCATGTGGCCATGCGTGCGTGTGGCTGCCGCAGCCATGCCAGCCGCTGTGGAGCTGCTGGCCAGTGTAAATCCAGTGACAGCCGGGTTTAGACGCCCAAGTGCCCTGGCAACGCTGCACGCCTGCCCGAAGTTGACGGACGCTTTACGTGGACCCTGCCTGCGCAGCCGTGAACCTCTTCGACCGGCTCATCTCCAACTGCGCCAGCTCGGAGGCTGCGGCGCTGGCGCACGAGGCGCCGGTGCTGCTGCCCCCGCGCAGCGCCTTCCTGATGTCGGACATCACCCGCCTGCGCCCCCTGCTGCCAGGCGAGGACACCAGCTGATGTCTGGACTGGGTGCACCTCAACATGGTAGCACAATTGTGCCGTGGTAACGAATCAACATCTGATCCACCTGGTGGGTGCCTGCCCATGTGCGCGGCTGCCAACCCGTGCGACAGGATCGCCGCCAAGCGTCCTGTGGTATGAGCGCATTGCTGCTTCTGCAGCAGCTCATGTCACACAGACCGCTCGTCTGGCACATGCAAGAACTCACGCCATACGCCTATCAAGGGCATAGCAATGACCGCACTCCTGCCCGTTCGCAGACAGGCCCGAGGAGGGGTACCGGCTCGTCGTCCTGGACCCGCCATGGGAGAACGCCTCTGCGGGCCGCGCCGGCAGATATGCGACGCTGCCATCACGCAACCTGCTCGGCATGCCCATGCGCCGGCTGCTGCATCCGGCAAGTGCTTCTCGCTGCTGTCAGATTGGCCCAAACGGCAGAGCCTGAGTTGATCATTCCAGCGGCGCTTGCGCGCCTGAAGGTTTTGCAACCCCCATCGCGATGCTCTGCCACACACTCCTGCAGGCGCAGCTTTCACCTTTGTGCGACTGCGCATGCACAGCCGCACAAATCGTGGCCGAAGCCGGCATCGGAAGGCCGCCAGCAGGCCAGCAGCCTCCTCGCACGCTCGCTTTCTTGTTGCATACATTCCACTCGCATGACCTCCACAGGACGGCGCGCTGGTGGCGCTGTGGATGACCAACCGGGAGCGGCACTGGCGTTTTGCCGAGACGGAGCTGCTGCCGGCATGGGGCCTGGCGCCGATCACCGCCTGGCTGTGGCTCAAGGTCACCGAGGACGGCCGCCCCGTGGCGCCGCTGGTGAGCTTTGAGCCCGTCAGTTGCAGTTGCCCAAAGTATGGTGTCAAGTGTTCGATTGTTGATGTTTGCTGGGCGCTCCTTCCACGAGCTGCTGAACTGATGGGAGGAGCAGCAGCTGCCGGCTGTGGCTCTGGGATTCTGGCGGTTGCCTGGTTCAGGGGGGATGTCGAAGGAAGGATCCTGTTAGGCGAAAGGTGTGATCTGGCCCAAAATCGATCAGCAACATCGGGCATCGCGAGGCAAGCATCGGTGCAAGCACGGCTGTCGAGCAGGTCGCATGTGTGAGCGCAGGACGTGGCGCATCGGCGCCCTTACGAGGTGCTGCTGCTGGCGCACTCCTGTGGTGGCAATGGCGGGCGCAGCCCAGCTGCGGGCGTGCCGGGCGAGGCGCCGGGTGAGGCTGCGGCCGCAGGCTCGACGGCCGCGCCGGTGGAGGCCGCAGCGGCGCGGTCGCCGCGGCCACGAGCACAGGAAGCGGGTGATGTGGCGGCGCCGCCGCCGCTGCCGCCGCAGCACCTGGTGGTGGCCGCCGTGCCTGGGGAGCACTCGCGCAAGCCGCACCTGGGGCGGCTGCTGCGGCGCCACGTGCCGCCCGGCTCCAGGTGCCTCGAGGTGAGGCATTGTGAATGCCAGAGGAACCACAAGTCGCCATCTGGTCTGCCTATCGGATGGCCTGCCCAACTGTCACTTCTTACGCACGGATCCTCGCGCCACCGCCGCAGCAGCGCACGCGACGCTGAGCAGCCGCACAGACATGGGTTGCCGCGGCCTTGCCGACCGTGCTCGTGTTCAGCCTCACTGCTACGGTGCATCGCTTCCGACCCGGGGTGGTGCTCCTCTGAACCACAGACGGGTGCTTCCCTCACGGCTGTGGCCTGCGGGTCGGCGCGCAGATGTTTGCCCGGGAGATGGCGGCAGATTGGACGTCCTGGGGCAACGAGCCGCTGCGCTTCCAGGATGCGGCGCGCTTCCGGGCAGCAGTGGCGCCGCCATGACGGGATCCCAGTGCTGCGTACGGGGAGCCCGGCGGGGCGGCCGAGGTGCCTGCAGCGGCGCGGCACTCTTCTAAAGTCGAGGTGGGTGGCACTGCCGGTCGCTGGCTGCCAGGCAGGAGCGGGCCGGGTCCGCTGCGCGGTCGTTTTTCATTGAGTTGTCCGCCGTCAGAGCAGATGAGCTGGCATTGAGGAATCTAGATTTGAAAAGGGCCGCTCAGGCGCACAGCACATCGCCGGAGTGAGTCCGGCTCAATGTGACCCCTGATGGTTGTGCCCGGATGTTGCTGGTCGCTGTCCTTTCGCGCAGCGCCCGCCTTCTGTCAACTCGGCCGTGCTTGATCGAGCTGCTTTCGCTGGTTGTATACGTGCCTGGCCGAGCTCACTTGAGTGCATGACACCCGCTTGCGCTTAGAAGATGCTCCCCATCGCTGCGAGGGCAGTTGGTCCTGGTGATGAACAGCTGACCCCGTACAAGATGTCTTGTACACGATCTCCCGCCGCGTCAGATCATGACACGAGCTGGGGTCGCCGGCACGGGTCCAAGCCCCCCACACGCGATGTCTGTATGCTGGACTCGGACTCGATCCAACTTCACTTTGTAGAGCCTTCCTGGATCCCCGGTGACGCGTGTCCAGATTGGCTCCGGTCCAGTCCACTTGGCGGGCGGAGAGTACCGGTTGCGGTGTAGGGTAGCCCGCTGCGACATGGTTGCAGCGCGCCGCGTGGCAGCATGGTCCTTGCTCTGCATCTGCCTGAGTTCTGCAGCTGCCTTCACGGTGCAGCCTGGCGACCTGGTGGTCTTGCGACTCGCGAATTCACAGTTCCGACTTGAGGTGCCCTTTCTGCTGACGATCCCCACTGCCTCATCTCGTTAGCTCAATCCGAGCCCAGATAGGACTCATGGAGAAAGGGGAACGACCACGACCAGACTGGGCTTTGTCTCTGGAACAATCCCTCTATCTGTCGCTCTGAGCGCCTCCGCCGCCGTATCCCCGAGCCAGATGGCACTTCTGGCCCGCCTTGGCATCAGCTTGATGCAACTTAGGCTGGAAGAGACAGCTGCAGGTCCGCAAAAGGTGTCGAGAGGCGCCGAAGTGCCTCCAGCAAGTGCGCACAGCCCGCCTGCCGCGCCAGCACGACATGTGAGTGGTGTCAACCTGCTGTGGGTGGGCGAGAAATCATGCAAAAGGCAGGAAACGGCGCCCATTCTCGCGACTCGCGGGACCCACGGCTCCATGTCCATGCCGCAGGTGACGGCCGACCGGGGCGTCAGCAGGGGTAGCATTGCGCTGGGCGCCCGCCGGACGATTGGCGACGTCGTCGCCGGCGCCGTCAGCCCGGACGGCCAGACTGCGGTGTACGTAGCCGTCTCGGGCCGCGCCGGCGCGCAGACCGTGCGGTTGCTGGGGGTGCAACTTTCGGTGCCGCAGCCCAAGGTGTGGCCTCCCTCTGAGGGTCACCAGCCCCTCGCCACTCGTCCAGCTGCTGCAGAAAAGCCCTTGCTGTCCCGACTACGCACGTTTTCTGCAGGCGAATGAAGGGGGAATCGCGATGCCTGCATGCTCGAGCTCTGCCTGCTCGAACTGCAGCAGCATCGTCGCCAATCGAACCCCTCTGGGCGGCGCAGCCTGCGACTGGCGGCGGTGCTTCCCGGGGCTGCCACGGGCCACGGGGCACCATGCCGAGCGCACGCGCCTGTGCTGGCCTGAGCCACGGCGGTGTTTCCTGCCCCGCAGCTGGCCGGCGCGGCGCGGGTGCCGCAACTGGGCGTGGCCTGGTCCAAAGACTACAAGCGGTGCGCCTTTGGCGGCAGCGTCGCCGTCGGCGACGTCCGCGAGGAGGACGGCCGGCAGGACGTGCTCATGAGCCTCGTGTGCCGGGCGGCGCCCACGCCAACGGCGCCCGCCGGCTGTGAGCACACCTATGTGGTGGCGATGACGTACGGCTGTGGCAAGGTCGGCAAGGTCAGCCGGCGGCTGGACCGCTACCGGGGCGGTAAGGTGGGCACATCCCCTGTCAGGTTTCACAGACAGGGCCGGCTTGCAGGGTTTCGGGTTCGAACTGCTCGCAAAGGGCCTGGTGCCGCGCGGCATGCAGGCTCACTGTCTGACAGCATGTCCTCCAGAGTCGGTGTCTCACGTCCATGCGCGTCTGCGAATCTCGGCTGATCTTGCGGTCGGTTTTGCCTTTGTGCCCGTATCCAAGGCGCCGGTCTCACACGTGCCATTTCAGTTGTGCCGGCGCTGACGCCTCGACATCGACCTCTCCCGCACAGTGCCGGAACGCTGCATCCTACCGCTTCACGGCACTGTGGGGCACACCCGACTCCGTCTTTGCCGTGCAGAGCTCTGCGCTGAAGGTGCATCCCCCTTTCTGCCACCCCATTGCACAACTCATTCGTCGTAGAGTTGTGCCTCTGTTCAACGGCACGGCCTGCCCTTGCCAGGCGCTTGGCATGCGCACGGGTGAGCCGACCCTTGGTGCACAGGGCTGCTTGCATGTTGCACTGATTAATCAATCTTGAGCAGCCTGCGCGATGCCCGCGACGCCCGAGTGCCTTGGCCGGCAACCCTTGCCCCTCCACTGCGAGTTGGTTCCCCGAAGCTGTGTGCGAACCGAGCTTGAGACTGCGGTACCGTCCCGCAGGAGGGGCTGTTTCGCTCGGGCGGCGACCCCGCGGCGCTGTCCCCGGTCAGGCTGCACGAGCGGCTGGCGCAGACGGGCGCAGCGGGTCGCTCCTGCTCCCACCACGTGATCCGGGCGCCGGCCGCGGCGGCGTCCCCGGAGGGCTTCTGGGCCGTGTGCCGCATCAAAGGCGATGCCGTCACGCAGGTGCGCCGCTTTCCGGCCTCCTGTCGTTTTTTGTGACGGAAAGTGCTGCCACGCTGCTGTCGGGGGGTGCTTTGCGGCTGGCGGCCTGGTTGGCAGGCGCCGCAGCGCCTGCCGCTGGGTGGCGGCCGTGCTGCCGGCCTCCCGCCGAGCATGCAGTGCGACAGAATTGCCATTGCTCGACACATGCACGCCGCGGCGCTGCACCTCGCGCCTGCTCGGCGTTTGCTGGTCCATGTGTCTGCTCCATGCATCCGCTGCAGGAGCTGGTGTACTTCCCGGGCGGCTCGCAGTTCATCGAGCGCGTGATGGTGCTGCGGCGCGACGCCGGCGTCACCGTCAGGTCGCTAGCGCTGGCGCCGGGCGGCGCCGAGGTGATGGTGGTGTACGGCAGTCCCAATGGCACAGCGTCGGCGGACGTGTTCAGCGACATGAACGGCGCACCGCGCGCCTCGTTCCAGCTCAGCGCTGGGGGCGCCGTTCGAGACGTGCAGGCTGTGCCTGTCAGGTAGCAGGCTGCAGCTGTTGTGGGTTGCCGTGACGCGCTGTGCGCAACACATGTAAGCAAGCAAACGCAGCAAAGCTTCTGCAGACCACTGCACAAGGAGCAACCGTGAAAGAGAGGTCGTGAGGTAGTGAGGTAAACAGGTTGTCACCGGTCGCGTGGATTAGCTGCATTCCACATGTTCATGACCCACCCAGTCACACACCTTGCACGTGCAAAAGGTGGTGAACGCACACCACTTCCTCGAAGCAACCTGGCTTGAATCAAATTCAGGCGTGCAACCCGTGAGCCACAGCTGTGCGAAGCCCCTTCTGTAGTCGCCGTCTGTCTGCGCGTTTGAAGCTCTGCTGATCTATCAGTACATTGTCTCACACTCAGCATGAAAGGCCCATGTGGCAGTCGAAACGTGCTGTCTAGCACCTGCCTCAGACCGGCGCCGTCAGCCACCTTCAAGCACCCTGTGGCGGTTCCCAAGCCCCGGGTCCCCGCGAAGCCGGCGCCAGAATATTTCGCCTCGGCAGGCAGCCGCTGCGCAGTGCAGGCGAGGTGGTCGCCGCCCGTGCAGCGGCAGCCTGCGGCGCTCCCGAGCAGCAGGCCACAGTCTAAGAGCTGTGAGCGGCGCCGCCTCAGGCAGCCCCGGGGTGCCGCCCCACATAGTCCAGCACCAGTTGCGGCACCTCCCGCCGCAGGCCTGCATGTGCAGGCGACCGACGGCATGGTCAACCCCAGCAAAGGTGCATGCGCACAGTCAGCGCATGCATACGCACTCCTGCATCGTGTTCTGTCGCCAGGCAGCCACGAGCAATGCTGCAGCGGCAGGCAGGCCGCCGTACCCGCGTCGAACTCGGTGGCCAGCATCGCCTCCAGGTTGTTGACCAGCTGTACCTGGGGGGACATAGCAATAGCACACATACCATCAGAGATTTCCTCAGGCATGTATCCAAACACATCAAGCTGCCGTGCTGGCCTGACCTCCACGTTGACGTCCGGCTGCGCCTGCGGCAGCAAGGCAGATGCAGGCGGTTCACCCGTTGTCATCCTGCTGGCAGAGGCCCTCCCAAGCGTTGAGTATCCAGCCTCAACATCGGTGGCCGTGCGCCTGACGGTGTCAGCAAGTCGTGCACCGCGGCATGAGGCACATTGCAGTGTACAAGACGTCTCACATAGTGTCCAAGGAACAACGCACAACCATGCTGTGGCCTTGGATTCACGAAGCAGCAAGCAGCTGCAGCTGGGTCTCCCCCAGCAGCCGGCCGCCAGTGTCAAAGGGCGGCCGAAGGAACCGGCGTGCCTTGCCGTAGACGGCCGGCTCCTGGGCGCGCAGCAGGTACAGCCAGCCGCGGGTGGCCGCCCAGTGGCTTCGCGGGTGCACCAGGTAGACACCCTGGAGCGCCTCGCGGTGCCGCGGCGGCAGCGCAGCGTGCAGCTCCTGGAACCACACCTACCGCCGCAAAGGGTGAGGTTTAGTCTTCTGCAGAGTGTCCATGCATGCCAATGAGAGGCGAAATGGCGGCAGCGCCGTGTGCAGCTCCCAAGAAGTCACAAGAACCTCTCGAGGTTTTTGGTTCTCAAATTCTCAAATTCATGTTGCATGGGCAGCGCCGCCATTGCGCGGTGGAAGGGGAAGCTGAATGAGGCAGGGAGGGAGGGCGTGGGGGGGTGGRGSRGTGGACAGCTGCACTGTGTGCAGACGGCTGGCGGCTGTGTCCCGCCAGTAGACAAGGATGAAGCATGTGAATGGCGTCCGCCGCATGATGCCTGTCAACGTGCATGCCCGCTGCTCCCCTTTGCAAGCTGCAAGAAGCTACAACTGTTCACTTGCACAGGACCAAGTCGCAGGCTTGAGCTCGCACCGTGTCTGGCAGGGCTGTCATTGGCGCATCTGCGTTGAAGAAGACCACCACATAGGGCCGGCCCGCCAGCTTCTCAAACTCCTGTGGGCAGCAAGGGACAGCTCCATCACATCTCAGACTGCACGAGCTGGATGGATTTGGGAGTGTCGAAGGCGCAGCTCTGGCAGGTGCACGCCCACTGCCCTGCACATGAGTATCTAGTGTCAACAGCTTGCAGCAAGGCAGCAGCAGCTTGGCAAGCAGCCGCTCGTGTGGTCGCGTTCGATCGAGGCGCAAATGTCTAGTGCTGGACCTGACATTGCCGTGCTCCACTCCAACGCAGAGGCGGCTGCCCACACGCTTCATGTGTGCAGTCGGCCAATGCACTGGAGAGGCAGCTTGGCAGTGTCAGGTCGCCACTAGGTCCCGATCGTTTGCTATCCATGCAGGAGGAGTGGCCCGGCACCAGCCGCCACACAGATCACATTCCACACCAACGCGAAATGGGTGGCAGTTTGTGGTCATGGCAAACGACTCAGGCTGCTGCCGGGACGGCACTTTCCTTTTGGATGCATGCTCCAGTTGCTGGATGCCGACAAATGTGAGTGCCGTGTCACAGGCGGCGAGTCGGCGCGGCCAGGTGCTGACAGAGCCAAAGTGATGCACAAGCAAGCATCAAGTGCAAGTGCACAGCGAACTGGTGAAGCAGGTCGCTGGAAGCAGATGCTATCGATGGCATCATCTCACTGAAATGGATGAACCAAGTCACCCACCAGCACGGTGTACAGCAGCACGTCCTCCAGGGACGCAAGGTGCTTGCGGAAGTGCGCCCCCACCACCACCAGCACCGCGGCCCCGGAGCGGTGGCGCGCCCCGCTAACCCACACCACCCGCGCGTCCGCCACGTCGCCCAGCCGCCGGCCGCTCGCGACCGCCAGGCACTMSGCGCGCCACCGCTCCTCGGCSACCGCCCTGCCTGCGGCGCGCCATGAAACGCACGCGATCGTCGGCTTGTGCGGTGCGGCCGATGAAGGAGGCAGTGCGGCGGCCCCGCGACCGCAGTGCCAGCGCCGCCAGAGCGGGCGCGGCCGCCGCACGGCGTCCTGTCGCCGTTTGCAGAGCGCACCGCAACTGTCTGCGGGCGCGCGGCAGCACGCCGCCTGCAGTCGCCGCGGTGCGCTGTGCAAGTCGCCGCGTGACGCCGTGCGGCGTCTCACTCATGGTGACGCGAGTTGCAGGACCCCGTCATTTGCTGCTGCTCCGCTGGCGCCGCCGGCGGCGCCCCGGCGACACCCCACATGGCCACTGCGAGACCCCTGGGCCGATGCACACAACAGGCCGCATGCAGTGCTAAGGTTTACAAGGTTCGTGCTAGCAAACATCACACGGGTAAACCACACTCACGCTGCGGCTGGTGCTGCTGCTGCTGCCGCCGCCGCCGCTGGTCGGGGTCCTCCGTCAGCGCAGTGAAGTCGGGGGCGCCGCCCGAGGGCGCCCGCCCCATGCGTCGCCCACCGCTGGCGCCGCCGCCGCCGTCGGAGCCGCCGTCCAGCCACCCGAGCAACTTGCCGACCACGCCCTGGTCAGAAAGGTGCACCTGATCACCTCGACGGGCGCCGGGACCCAAAGCTGAAACAGGTCTTGAAGTGCCTCCGGCACCCTGCCGCAAGAGCGGCACGCAGGCTGCCAAGGACCTGCTGCCGGCCGGCCGTCCCGGTGTCTCTTGTTATTCCATAGCATGCAAGCAGGTGCAGGTGGGCTCGCCTCATTGCCAGGCGCGTTCTGAGATCGGCCAGCGGTCGACGGCCGCGGCGGGCTCTGCATCGGCTGCATGCTGGGCCTGCGCATGCAGCAGCGGGTTTTGTGGATCGGTCAATGAACGGCGCGAGTGGCGCGCCTTCCTTTGCATTCCTAGCACGACACTGCTGCCTCGATGCATGGTTGGTTTTGAGGTTCAAACCGAGGTGCATGCAGTGTGCACTCCATGGCATGCTGAGCGTCGCACTTTGGGTATGACGCCGCAGCCGGCGCCCACTCGGTGCTGTGCGCCTGCGCCGGATGCGCCGATACACGGATGCCGCGCTCTCCGGAGGCGTTGGCGGGCCGCTGGCTCTGCATGGCGCTGCTGGCGCCGTTGCCTGGCAAGCGGCCGGTGTCGACCTGACCGCTGTCGCCTGAGCGGCAGCAGGCATGTCTTCGTCGTAATCGGTGTGGGAAAGCGCTGCAGCTGCGATGGTTTGCTGTGTGTGGATGCCAATTCCAGCGGTCCCACATTGGCCGCTGGCAGATCTGAGGCTCAGCCTATGCGTCAAGCTGTTCGAAAAGGTCTGCATCGTGGCAAAGACAGCGACGTTCGCACGACAGCTCAAAGTACTGAAAGGTCAAGCAAAGCGGGGCATCGCAATCATGCTTGCCCAGAACATGCGCCCTAAATGATGCCAAACCCTGTCTGAAGCTTGCCTGTGTTGCGCATGTCAACAAGGGGCTCAAGGGGGTCGGCAGCGGTTCGTTCGAGGGCCACACTGATGCAGTTTCCGCACCTTGTGTTGTGGGCTTGCCTCGATTGTGCTCCTGAATGCCAGCAAAGCTGAGCTGTATACCTGGCAAGAGCGGACGTCTCTTATCCAGGCCAGGATGCGCCGAGAGGCTGTCGGCTGCAGATTGCCTTGCTGCCACGCGCTCGGTCTGGAGGAAAGTGAACACCTTCTCGTGTAACCTCGCAAGTTCGATATTAGCGTTTCCGCCGCCAGCCTTGCCGCCGTGCAACCCTGCTGTATCTGCGACGATCGCCTCGCTGCAAGTGGCCATGCCACCAGCCGAATTCCTTGCAAACACAGTCCTGCGCACCAGCCTGATGACGGATGACATAATCGCGGTGCTTCCCTCGTCCTCTACACCCCCTGCCTTTGGGAGGAGGCCAGGTGCTGACCACACTGCCTGGCTGATACCGAGTCATCCTTCGGCGATCGGCTCCGCGTCTTGTTCGCTAAATCATCTGCTGCACGGCTCATAGAGCGAGAAGCAGATCTGGCATCGGCACTGTCGGAATTCAGGCGCGCGCGTTCTCCTCCGTCGTGTCGGAGGTGCAGCAGCACGTCCATCCGCCAAAGGGTAGAAGCGAACACATTTGCGCTTGCTGAGCTGTTTCCGTACCATTTTCTGCCTTTATTCGACTGCGCGTTGATAACCTCATCGGATGGCCGTCAGACCCGTCAGCAGGGTCTCGGGTCCGGCCCTCGCGTTTATGTCGGCGTTCGCACTTTGCTTTTGTGAATCATCACGTGCAGTAATATTGACCACATACACGTCGCCCAGATGCGACGACGTCATCTCGTGCCTGGTTCGACAGGTGTGTTCCAAACCAGAACTTCCACTCTTGAGCAATTCCGGTACATGCGGAGTATCAGATGACCTCGTCCATAAACCTGTATAAAATCTCCTCTGGCGTTGTCATTCTGCCGCACTGCGCGCTGTCGAATTTGGAGTGCAGCGCCTGGTCACGCCCACGTAGCGCTTACCACGGCATCAACAGCCCAAATGCGGCACCTGTCTACGCAAGTCCGTTGACACTGTAATATTTTCACGAATTCATTGGTTTCGATGTTCTCGCTCAGGCTCGTGACAACGTGCGGGCAGACGCCGCGGCTGCAGGCCAGGCGGCCGCAGCTTCGGCACCGTTCCCGCAATCAAGCGGGCAGCTCAATGTGTGCCTGGCGCTGGATGCCCCCATGACGGGAGGCCTCCTGCAGTGGAGACGATACACCGCCCTGGCGACAGGCATCTTCGATGGCGTGAACAGCACAGCGGCCCAGCCCGCCATGTGCGCTGTCTCCTGCTGGCAATGCCAACATCTGCGCGAATGGACAGCTGCAGCCAAGCCCAGCAATGCGCACAAGGCATGCGCCAATGGCTGCATCACCTAAATTGACAGTGTGTATCCCCCAATCCGCAGGTTCTCGACCGTACGGTTCGGCAGCTCTGCAACACTGGTCTCGGGTCTGGCGGCCTGGGGAGACGCACGCCAGGCACTGTGGCCAGCCAGGGCCGGCGCTGGCATCACCGGCACCGCAGTGGACCTTTCTGCAGCCATCGCTGTGTGTCAGCAGGAGCTGGCAGGCGGCAGCGTCACAGACACGAGCGTCATCATCGCCATCACAGACGGCGCCATCACATTGTGCGACCCTTGTGACCTTGGCACGCACAGCCGCCCGGCATGTGGGGGGCTGACGCTGCAGTTTGAGCCGACATGTAGCAGCAGCAAGTGCTTCTGAGACAGAATGCCGCTACAGAGATTATGCATGTGAACATACTGCAGGCCTGCTGGAACCGCCTTCTCGGCAGCCATCCAGGCAGCGGCCACGGCCAAGGCCGCCGGCACCTATGTGGCCGTGCACGGCGTCAACCCTGGCTCGACGGCAAACGCCGTCCTTGCCGCGGCCTCCAGCCCCGGCCTGTACCGCCGTGCTGCCAGGCAGGACCAGCTGCCTGCCAACGTCGTGTCGAGCGTGTGGTCTGCTCTGATGGCGGCGGCAGCCGCCGCCGCGAGGCCGCCGCCGGGCGTCCCGCTGGCCGCCWGGCCACCGCCWCCCCCGCGTGSCTCCCTGCCGCCATCGCCGCCGCCTCCGTCGCCGCCGCCCAGTCCGCCGCCACCCAGGTAGGGGTCCCAGCAGCTGCGAATTACGATGCGCGGTCCCCGCGGGCCGCCAGTGCCACCAGCAGCGTTCATGAATGACATTGGAGGTGGTAGTCTTTGTCGACAGCTTCTATCTTGCTGCCTGCAGCCCGCCGCCTCTGGCTCTCCTGCCCTCGCCCGCTGGAGTGCCGCATTCGTTATCGTCGCGCCCGCCTCCAACTCCTGCAGCCACGCAACCTCTGCCGTATCCGATAATATCGCCTCCACCTGTCGGACCATCATCCACCCAGCAGGTCGCGCCACCACCCCCTTTCACCCTGGCTGCAACCCCGCCAACACCCCCAATGCCAGCGAACCCGCCGCCGCTGCCGCCGCAGCAGCTTCAGCCACCGCTGTCTGCATTGACAGCTCCCCCGTCGCTACAGTCACACAGCCCGCCGGTGCAAGCTCCTGCTCCACCGTCTGCGAGCCCGCCGCCTCCCAGCCTCATGTCCGCTTCTCCGCCGCCGATGTCTTCGCSWGACCTGGCGTTGCAGCCGCCGCCGCCGGCCGCGCCTCCTGCAGTGGCACCGCCTTCTTCGACCCTTGGTCCGCCGCCTTCCCCACCCCCGTCACCGCCGCCTTCCCCGCCGCCAGCGCCGCCGCCCTCCCCACCCCCGCACCACCGCCTCATCCTCCGCCACTGCCCCCTCCATCTCCGCCGCCCGCGCCGCCTCCATCGCCGCCTCCGGCGCCGCCCCAGCCCCGCCCCTGCTCCACCGCCGTCTCCACCCCCGGCGCCGCCGCCTTCCCCGCCGCCAGCGCCGCCGCCCTCCCCACCCCCGCACCACCGCCTCATCCTCCGCCACGGCCCCCTCCATCTCCGCCGCCWTCCCCGCCTCCATCTCCGCCGCCCTCCCCGCTTCCGGCGCCGCCCCCGCCCCGCCCCTGCTCCACCGCCATCTCCACCCCTGCGCCGCCGCCCTCACCACCACCCGCGCCGCCACCGCAGCCGCCACCGCCGGCCCAGCCCTACACGCTGCGGAACCATTGCGTGGCTCCCGACGACACCACAGTGTGCCTCATTCCCGCCGGCACAGGGTACGGCGCGTCATATGCGGTGCGTCAACGTGAACGGCTTGACAGCCCAGGATGTCGTCCAGCAATTGGCAGCTGCGGGAGGCTCCCGCGTGCACTGCAGGGAGAGCTGCTTCAAACAAGCTTCTTTCAAGCATATGCTGTTCTTGAGGCGACTTGCTCTCGCGTCGCAGGTCAACAGCTTTGTGCACTTTACCAAAGTTTCACCAGGAGTCAACGATGCCTATCGGACTTGTCAGGTGCGGCCTTGCTCAGAGGCACCGTGGCGCGGTCCTCCTCTGCGCTGTGTGCGCGGCTGCAGTGCAGTGCTGCCGCGCTTTCTCTGTACACTGCTGTGGTCACCATCCTGCGGTACATCGAGCCCGCTCTTGTGGGCGATACGACCGGCGGCCGGCGAGGCCCGCCCCGCAGCATACCCTGCCTGCGCCCTTTCCGCACCCTGCTCACACAAGGCCCCTTGCCACCGGCTGCCGCCTGCGCAGCCTCCTCACGCCCCCTAGCCGCTCAAGCTCGGCAGCGACCATCCTGAGTCACATCGCCACCTCAAAATCGCTGCGCAGGCGGCAGGGCAGGCGCTCGGGCTCAACCTGGGCCTCCTGTACGACGGCGGGTCGCCGGACGCCGTGACCGCCGCCGCCGCCGGCGCTGGTGCATGCATCGGGCCCTGCGCGCCGACTGCCGACCTGCAGGCCAGCTTCTGGACCGGCTVGCAGGAGGGCTTTTTCAACTACTGCGGCCTGCTGACGCTCGGCGTTGATGGCGACGGGCACCCGGCCGGTGCTGACGCCGTGGTCACGCCCACAGACTGCGGCAACAAGCTTCACGGCGTCCTCTGCACCCCGTGCGGCATCGGGTGAGTGTGCACTTTCCCGGCCGTCTGCTGCCAATCGCCAGGCGGCCAGGCGGAACCAGCAAACGCATGCGGCCATTGCTTACCCCTGTGGTAGCGGCCACAATGGCCGCTTGACCCTGGCAGTAGTCTGTGCGGAGCGCGGTCTCCAGAGACGCCAGTCTCTGACCCTTGCCCACTGCTGCTGTTCTCCCCTGTCAGCGTGTGAGCTACGACCTAGTCCACGGCAACTGAGGGCCATGACGATGCTTGCGGTTCTGATTGGCAACCGTTGTTTGATGTGCCAGGTGCCACTCCTGCGACAGCATCAATGATGGCCAGCCGCCGACATGCGCCGGTTGCGCAGACGGCTACGACGCCCTCGGCAACGACTGTGTTCCCCTTATGGGTGTCTGATCCAGGACGCCCCAGCAGGACCAATGCAGTGCAGCGCCTGCGGAAGCTGCGAGGTCATGATGGCAGGACAAAATGGCGCAGTCCATACTACTCAATGTCCCAGACGGAAGGATCATTTGAAGCAACGAGGTGCACTAAGCAGGCAGAGTCACGTACACCTGCAAGACGTACTGCTTGGACTGCGGGCGCGCGGCGGCAGTCCGCAAGAGACAACTGCTCGATAACTTCGCAGCAAACTAGGCCGTGCAAATATGTGCGATGGGCAGAGAACAGGGCATTAATGTCGTGCAGCAGCGGCAGAGTATGAAACATTGCCACAAGACGTCTATCCTCGCCGACCTGTACCAACCGTCACAACAGGTCTACTTCAGTGTAAACCGCCTTGCCAAAGTAATTTAGGTGCAGACCGTCACGGCCAGTTCACAAGAACATGCCTACCTACCGACTTGCAACCACCTGCTGTACAACCAGAGTGCCAAACCGCTGGAATGGAAACCCGTGTCATTTTGCGAGTATGCGCTCCAGATACTGGGTGCAACAACCAGCATCCGCGCCATCCACATCAGTCACGTGGCCTGCCATTGCTTGTTCTGCGTGGGAGTCCAGCTGCAGCTCGGCGCCGCGGCTGCCAGCCAAACCTTCCTGCGATCTCCCCGCCGCCCGAGGCTGGGCCTCAGCAGGCTCCAGGGGTCTCCTCAGGCCCCGTGTGCGCCCTTGAGCGGCGTGATGCGTCCGGCAATTGCGGCGACAATGCCGTGCAGCCCGGCGGCCAGCGACAGGTGCGCCTGCTGCAGCTGGCCCAGCTGCGGTGTGAGAAATTTACGCTGTAATCTCGAGTTTATTCGCACTTTGAAGGCTCCTCAAAATGTGTGTCTTGCAAGCTGGCCAGGTCGCTGCACGGCGGGAGGCTCATGCCTTCCATCATTTGACATCCACTGCCGCCTTGGAGCTGGTGTGCCGCAGGACAGCGGCAGACAAGGTCGGTGACGTGCAGCGAGCGCGGGTTTGCGAGGTATCACAAGGCGTCACCAACCCTACACCCTCACCTCGAAGCCTTCCCAGAGGGAGGGGTCCTCCGCCATCTTGAGGGCTGTGAGGACCGCCTCGGGCGAGGGCCGCATGCCTTCCCCCCCTTGGCGGGCCCGCTTTGGGCCTGCGGCGCCTGCAACACAGCGGCGGCGTCAGCGGCGGCGGCGGGGACGCCGTTGGCGTGCATGGAGCCGCCGACCAGGGGGGCAGGTGTGGCGGCGGCAAGGCCCGGACGGTTGGGAGCGTGGGTTGCGCAGCTGATGAACTCCAGCATGTGCAGATGTCGATTGCAGCGGGGAGCTGTGGCGGCCCGGCCAGAGCAGACTAWGGGTGGCAGAAGGCTGGGGGCTCGAGGACCTCCGGCAGTGTCTTCCGAACCCTGCAAAAACAAAACTTGAAACCGAGGATCGGAAGTGATGACTAGATCACATGACGCACCCGTCGGAGGCTGCAGTGCGTCCTCCAGACGCCGCTTGGCGCCGCCCGCGGCTGCAGCGCCCTGATCTGGGGGCGCAGCCGCGTCCGCCGGCCCGGCGGCTGGGACGGCCTGGCGCAGCAGCGGCCCCGGCGACATGTCTGCAGCCAGCGCGGCGGCCAACCCGGGGCCCCGCTGCCGTAGCGCAGCCGCCTGCGCACAGCACAGCAGAACGGCTTGATCGAGTGTCCTGCCACTTTCCACAGCGGCTGTTGACGCTGGTGTCAACCACGGCTGCGTGCAGGTGTCACACCTTGCAGTGCAGCAGGTTGGCGGCGGGGGCGGGCGCCGCCGCCGGCCCCGCAGGCGCCTGCGTCGGCAGCACGTCCAGTTCCCTCGCCTCCTCCTCCGTTGGCGGCGCCGCAATCATTGGCACAACTGCTGCCGCGGGCGCGGAAGCAGGCGCCGCGCCGGGAGCGGCGGCGCCGCCTGCCGCACCGGGCGGCTGCGCCGGCGGCTGAGCTGCTGCCGCCGTGGATGCCTTGCCGGCCCCGCCCTCGGCGGCCTTTCTGGTGCCCGCGGGCGGCTCAGCCGCGTCTGCCTCCGCGGCGACGGCGGACGCCGCTGCTGCAGGCGGCGCACCTCCCGCCGCGGCAGCGGCGGGCGGCTCTGCAGCTGSGGCAGCGGGCGGCGCCGGGGGCCTGGCTGGCGGCGGCACCTTCTGCGGCGACCGCGATGCCTCATCGCCGAGCAGGTCGCGGGCCAGCTCGCCGATCGCTGCCCAGGCCTGTGAAAACAGCAGGCGCTGCAGTGGGCGGATGGCTGGACCAAAAATTGCAGTGCGTCGTCAGGGAGCGCTTGCAGCACGATCTTCCCCCTGGATACCGCTGCATGCCAGGCATCTGCAACCACAGCGGCAGCTGTGGTACTCCCGCACAGCTTCTAGGCGGGGCAGCGCTGAGTTCGTGTCGCATGCGGTCATTGGTGACCACCAATCCAGCAGCGCCGCTGCAGCTGCAGCTGCGACTCGTGCTGAGCTCGGCAGCCGTTCGTTTAGGCTTTCGAACCTCCTCATAAGGGTTTACTCGTGTAGCAATCAGTCACACACCTCGTCGCTGGACTTGTGTGCAGCGGGCTGCGATGCCGGGCAGTCTTCCGGCAGAGCCTCCTGCGGAGCGGCCGCAGCTGCGCCGGCTGGCAGCGGCTCGGCAACGAGCGGTTCGCCCTCAACGACCGAGGCCTGCATCATCCACAGATGCCCTGACAAAGCGTCGTCAGGGTCACACCTGCCGTAGGAAGACACTCGACCAGCGCTAGGGCAATGTGGGGTCCAGCACTGGTGTCTCGAGGCTTTGCACGCGAGGACAGGTGCGCCTGTGCAAGGGGTGTGAGGCAGGTGTTCACCAGGCCATGCCTTGCATGAACAGCGCGACCAACTCTCTCATTGCAGGAGGCACTCTGATGGCGGGCACATGCCTGGGTGTCGGGCACAGTGTCCACATCCATGGCCTCCTGCCCCGGCCCCTGCTTGGCCACCGGCGCCGCCGCCCCTTGTGCCATGGCGACGGCGGGGCCGGGSGGCGGCGGTGACTGCTGCGACGCCAGCTCGCCCGCCGCCGCCGCTTCCACCGCCTCGGCGCCGGGCGACGGCGCGGACTTGGCCGACTCGGCCGCAGCCGCGGCAGCCTGCACGGTGATGAGAAGTCAAAGCCGTTCACTGGCCGCAGCTCAGCAATGCACCAGTTGGTGCTACGGGTCATTGCAGGATTTGGCGGCGAATAGGGCCGCCACAGCATGTCACCGCTGCAGGAAGTCAGCTACCCCGCATTGCGGCCGATGCAGCGGCTTGGCTGCAGGACACCGCTCCGCTGCATGCTGCTCCTGCGCCGGTCACGGCAGCTGGCTGGGAAGGGCAGCGGCGGTCGCGTTCGTGAATCGTGCCAAAGACTTGGGCGAGCGCACCATCCGGGCGCCGCGCGAGCTGAGCGACCGCTTGGCAGCGGACTGCCGCTGCGCCGGCCGCCGGCCGCCGCCGCTTGGCGCGCCGCGCTCGGCCGCCTAGTCGGCCGAGCCCCTGTCGCACTGCGCGGCTTTGTCCGCTTCCCTCTCGCCGGCCCTGCCGCGCGCCGGCGGGCTCACCTGCGGCAGAGGCACTCTCGCTGTGTCGGTCCACAGCCACAGGCGCCGCAGCTGCGCCTGTGGCGGTGCGAGCAACGCTGTCGTGCAGCCGGTGGCGGCGCTTCGGCGCTTCAGCTTCAGGGATGCTCAAGCTTCGCTGTCTCAAGTTGTGTAGTTAGCGGGTGAAAACGCAGAGTGACACTTGCGATGGCTCAAGGTGTCGTGAGGCGAGGAGCCAGCGTCAACTTCCGGAATGGTCCCGACCGACCGACATCTGCGTGCGGTGTGGCCTGCCTGCGGGTCGAGCGGCGCCAGCGGGATGGGCGTGATGTGCGCCCGCCGACCCGACCGCGTGATCACCAGCTCGCCGGAGCGCCGCCGGCCGCAGCCGCCGCCGCGGCCGCCGCAGCGTCAGCCTCCGGCGTCGCGGCGGCGCCCTGCTGCTCCGCGGGCTCGACCGCCGCTCTGCCGGCGCCGCTGGTGCCCTTTGCAGCGGCGGCGGCGTCGCCAGAGTCAGCCGCCCGGGTGCGGTCGCGCGAGGGCGTGCCCGCCGCCGCGCCGGACTTTGCTGCCGCCCGCGCCGCCGCGGGGCCGCTGGAGGCCGCGCGCGGCGCGGGCGTCACCGGGCTGGAAGACGCAGGCAGCAGGGTGCCGCCGGCAGCGTCGGCGGCGGCGGCGCCGCCTTTGCCGGCAGCCGGCTGGTCGCCCAGGTCGGAGGCCGCCTCTCCCGGATCTGCCGCGCCCGCAGCGGCGCCTGCTTGCTGCTTGTCGGCGGCGCCCGTCGGCGTCGCAGGCGGCGCCTCGCCCGCAGCGGCGCGCTGCGGCGGCGGCTGCGAAGGGTTCTGGGACACGTTCTCCTTGTCACGCGGTGCCTCTGCGGCCTCCTCCGCCACATCCTTGCCGCCGCCCTGCTGCGCGGCCTCTTCTGACGCGGCCGGCAGCCGCTCGGCTGCGGACAGGACCGCBTCGCGCACAGCTGACGGCGGCGGCSCTGCTGCGCCGGGCTGCGCGGCGGCCGCAGGGGCGGCGTCTTCGCCGTCTCCCGCCCGGTCCTGCGCCGCCTCGGCGCCGCTCGGCGGGTGGCTGCTCTCCTGGGTGGCCTCGCTGCAGGGCCGGACAGCCACGAGGTGAGGGACTTGAGAGCCATCATGCCATATCAATACTGCTCCTGTGGCGCCGCACCCGCCCTGTCACAGTGCGGCGCCACATCAACACCCTTAGAAGGTCTGGGATGCGGCACGGCGGTGCCAGCCACCCGGGGGTCGGGGGGGGCAGCAGGACGTGCAGCGGAGCTGAGCCAAAGCACCATGGAACACCACAGCAGATGCTCGACAGGAGCCCTCAGAGCAGCAGAGGGGCGCACTGCGCGAGCGACCAAGCAGACTGGGAGGCATCCGCTAGGGTGCCGGTGGTGACGCCGTGGCGCGCCGCCCCCCGCCGCTGCTCCGCCGCCACCTCCCTCTGCCGCTCCGTCAGCACGCCTGCAGGACCGACGAACAGCGCACGTATCAAGTGGTGGTCGTTGCCAGAATGGTGCGGTTGCTTCCTTTGGAAACGCATGCTGGGGTGGACCATGACCCTGTTTTGAGTGTGCTGGACGTGCACAAGCCTCAGAAACCCTCAACTCCATTGCTGTGCATGGCGATGGCGGGCGGCCAACGCTGAAGAGCGAGGTGCAGCATGCGAATGCGGCAAGCCGTTCACACCAAAAAGGTTGCTGTTCCTGCTGCCGCAGCTGGCCTTGGGACGTCAAGCCTCCCAGCGCAGCTCACCAGAGCGCTTCTTGACGCTCGTGGGCATCTGGACATACTCCGTCTGCGACTCCGCAAAGCAGTCCAGGAACGAGCGCTTCGCCGGCCGCGCAGCCGCTGGCCTCGTTGCCGCCGCCTGCTTTGCCACTATTGTCGCCGAAGGGGACGGCTCCGCCGCCGCCGCCGCCGCCGCCTCTGTTGCTTCCGCTGCCGCTTTGGGCGATGACGGTGGAGGCCTCATGTCGGCGGCAGCCGCCGTCTGCGAGGCGGCGGCGGCGCCAGCGGCAGGGGAGGCGGCATCCGGGCCGCCGGCGGTGCCGGGCAGGAAGCTGTCCAGGGCTGCGAGACGCGGCACCGGCGCCGGCGCCTTGGGCTGCTTGCGCGGTCGCAGCTCTGTGTGATCAGGTGACACATCGTCAGCACGGCAGCCCGCGTGTGCGGCTGCTCAGGCATGCACAGCAGCATGTCGCAAGACCACCGAGTGAAATCCTGCACAGAAGACATATGCCAACACAGCAAGCAGCCCTGGCGCACGCCCCAGCGCTCACCGGGGGGCATGCGGTCGCGCAGCGCCGGCGAGATGTCGATGCCCGCGCCGCCCCCGCCCGCGAGGGCGCAGACGTCGTCCCACAGGGTGGCGGAGGAGGCGGCGGCGTCGACGTCGGCGGCGGCGCGCTTTTCCATAGCGTCCAGTGGCACCACCAGCGCCGGCAGATCGTCCCTGTGGTCACAGACCTCTGGCCTTGTTCACAGCGGCACAGTCGCTACCAGGGGCAGCAGCGGCCTCGTGGGAAAACCAAGTCCTTGCGCAGCCAGGTGCATCGCCTATGTGACCCTAAACCCTTGCAACCCAGGCGCGGCGCCCGCAGACGCCGATCAGGGCGCTTAGTCATGGACATAGCACACGTAGCCAGGCCAGAGTTGCGGGTGGCAGGTGTGCGCCAGTGTCGGTCACGCACCTGGAGATGCAGGGGCGGTGGGCGATGAGGAAGTCTGCCGTCTGGCGCCACACGGAGACCACCGATCGGGCAAAGGGGCCGCCGGAGCGATGCGCCTGCAGGTGGGGCCAGTAGCGCAGCACAAAGGCGGCCAGCCGCCCCAGGGGGGGCACGAGGCGCGTCAGCAGCGCCCGCGCGCCCTCGTCGCCGTCGACTGCATTGCAAAAGGGAAGGGGCAGTGTGCAAGGAGACCAGGTCTTATATGTATATGAGGCGGGACTTGCAGAACTTGACGTCCATCAGGTTTCTGTGCGTCCTGCTTGAGGTGCTTGGCCTTGACGGACCCAAACTATCCTGTTACGACCATGCACACATGCACTGCTGAAGGTTCAGCAAGCAGAACATCCGACAGCAGCAGCGCAGCAGTTGCCTTGCCCTGCTGTGGCAGGCACCCCCGCCGGGTTCCGCAGCATGCTAAAAGAGGAGAACCCCAGTTGCAGATGCGGAGGCTGGGCCGCAGCACAGGATCGAATCAGAGCACAGACACCGGGCGCAAGCAGGGGCAGCGGGCACAGAGACCAGGAAAGTTGATAAAAGAATAATGTGGGCAGGAACACTGCACCGATGCGCAGGCGCAGCAGGCGCTCCATGGCGGCGCTCGACAGCCAGCCGTGCAGCGCGTCCATCGCCGCGTCGCCCGGCTGCTGGCGCCAGCCCTCGGGGCTGGGCGGCACGATGCAGCCCGGCAGCGCCGGCTTCGGCAGCGCCGCGAGCCGCCTCTCCTGGCTGTCCAGTGCGGCGCCTGCGCCGCGGCGCGAGACCTCAGGGGGAGAGGCTCGCAACCAGCAGGGCGGCACAGCGACGTCGCGCCCCACAAGGGCCTTGCAAATTTCACATTCGCTCTTCTGATTCGCAGTGAACGGCTGTGCGTGTCGGCAGGGGTGCTACATCAATTTTGCGAGTGTCTCCAGCAAGCAGACGGCCGCACCGATGACGGACAGCAGCTGCGCTAGCCGGGCTGCGTCCGCCGCCTCGCTGCCGGCGCCCATGCTCCGCCGCCGAGCGTCCGCCGACTGGTCCAGGCTGTGCGAAAACTGCAGGCGGCACGGGGGCGACTGCTGGGCACTGGCAGCGGCAGCAGAGGTCGTCGGGGGAGGTGGCCGACTTCCGCAGGCGCACGCACCACTGCTGAGCGCTGTCACATGACCAGAGGCCGGGCTGCCTTTGTTTGAACAAGTCGCGCGACAGCCTCGGGGATGGACCAGACTCCAGCACCGGCGCGGGGCGCACTGACCATCATCGGACACAGCGTCCACTCCCTCCACACCTGAGTGTTGAGCGGGGCGACAGCCGCAGCCCAGAAGGCCAGCGCCGCGTCCGCCGCGGGCGGATCAGCCGCCTCCCGGAGCGCTGCCAGCACGCCCGCGCTGCCGGCGTCGCACGCGGCGGCGACCGCTGCCCCCGCGGCCGCGAGGCCGGAATCGGCCTGGCCGCTGTCGCGCTGGGCATGCTTCTTGCGGTGCCCGTGCGGCCGGTCCGTGCCGAGCCTGCGCAGCGGCAGGCAGAGCTGCAGTGAGGTCTCACGGCCTTTGCAGTCATGGCTGCCTCTTGCCAAGTGCATGAGCCGAGGAGCCACGTCTGCTTCCGAACCCACCGACGCTTGACCAGCAGGCCACAGCGGGAGTTTTAGAGCAGTCCACCGAGTGACTGCGCGGGGAGCTGTTTGGTTGCAGGTCGTGCACTTGGTCGTCGCGTCCCTGGCGGGGAACACAAGAGGCGACCACAAGGAATGGCAGTGTGATCAGACGTCTGAGGGGAGGAGAGGCGCTCACGCAGCCAGTGCCTCGTGTAGCGTGCCCCACGCAGCCGTCCAGCCGCGCAGCGCCTGCTGCGGCCCCTCGCCGCCGCGCAGGCTCGCGGCCTCGGCACCCTGCAGAGCCGCCGTTGGCAGCAGGATCACCCACCGGCCGGCGTCGGCGCCGGCTGCCACATCCGGGAAGCCCTTGCCGCCGTGTGCATGCTGCTCCTGTTTCGTTACAGGACACCCGGTGAGAGGCGCCTGTTGCAGTGCTTCGGGTCGTGCCGCGTGTCCCTTTGCAGGCGAGAGCGAGGGCGGTAGAGAATGTCGCGACATTGCAGCCATGGCCCGGGTCACGGGTGCCCTGACGCGATGTTCAACACGCCGATGCTGGAAGGGGCTGGCAGATGCAAAGGACAGCAAGCAGCAGAGGTCCGACCTGCAGCAGCGCCGCGGTGACGCGGGCCAGCGCCTCCCACAGCGGCATACGCGCCGCGGTCGGCGACCTCGCCTGCGGCGCGCCGGCAACGCCGGCCCTGAGGCTCGCCAGAGCCGCCCACCGTGCGCCTGCAGCCGCGGCAAGAGCGTCAACGCTGTTGCATGTACGATCTTGCGGCGTGGTGCATGGTCTCCAGGCTTACATGTGATGCATTGAGGAGACTCAGCCCGATGTCGCCGTTGTGGTCGTGCCCTACAGAAGCAGTGTTCTGGCAGTGAGGAGCCCCCGAGACACGCACCGGCAGGCCTGCTGTCCGCCAGGGCCTGGCGGATGCACGCCGCGCCGACGAGCACCGCCACATCAGCGGCGGCGGGCTGCAGAGCGGGCGCCGCACGCCACGCTGCGATGGCCAGTGCGACGGCCGCCGGCGCTGCAGTGCTCCTGGATCAGCGATGCAGGCCGCACCCATCAATAGGCAGGTCCGCGAAGCGGTGAGCGCCGCAGCGGTGCAGGTGTGCTTGTCATACACATTGTCGGCAACACACATGTTCTTCTTCCTACCCCGTGTCCTTGGAGTCGTCGCCGCCAGGCGCCCACGCCTGCAACAGCGGCGCGGCGTGAGCGTCGTCCAGCAGCGCCGGCAGGGGCGTGCTGTCATGGACCGCCTTGAGCAGGCCGGCCAGCAGTGCGCCGGCGGCTGCGGAGGCGCCCGAGCCGGCGGCCGCGACGGCCGCCAACCTGCGGGTCAGGGGTCGACACGATTTCAGGAGTCAAAACGGCCACCGAGCGATCTTGGGCGGGCAAGGTGGTGGCTAGCAGCAGAGGACCGCCGGTGCAGTCAAGGCGCAGCACGACAGGTCAGCAGCGAGGCAGCCTGCACCAGGCACTCAATCAGCGGCACGGCAGCCACATACTAGAACATCTGATCCATCTCAAGTCTGTGCAGGGCGCGCCTGTCAGTCGACTCCAGCACCGGCCGCAGGCATGCCGCCAGCCAGGTGGCAGCGGGTGATTCCCCAGCAGCATGCTCCGCCGCTGCCGCCAGCATCATCAGCAGCGAGCGCAGCTGCGTGGCCGGGGCCGCCAGTTGCTCCTGCAGTGCCGAGCTGAGCTCGCCATCGGCTTCCTGCAGAGGGCGATATAGCCGCCTCATAGTTGTTGTTATATATCCGCCGCAGAAGGAGACAAATCCGGCTCGGCTGCGCCATGCTGAATGCGGGTGGACATAGCGGGGGCCGGAAGCACACCACCGGAAGTCGACTACTTCTGCATCCTTTCCAAACTCTTGCTGCTGACAGCCGTCAACCCCAGTCACCAGGCCATGCGGGGCCTGTCGCTGACTGCCCAGACATGAAATGCATGCATGCACTACTTGGTGTTGTCTAAGAGTACCCACCTCCAGCTGGGCGACGAGGTGCGACAGGCTGCCGCCGAGCAGAGCCGCCAGGCGGCCCGCCTGTGGCAGCAGTGCCGCGGCCAGCTGCAGCGCCGCCGGAAGGAGGCCCTGCAGCGACTTGCCGGGCCCCGCGCCGCTGTCCGCGTCCTGGGAGCCGTTGGGGCCGGGCTTGTTCTGCGGCTGCTGCGGCGACTGGGACGCCGGCTCGGCGGGGTGCTCCAGCAGCGAGGTGCAGACTGTGGCCGCCAGCGGCACCGCCAGCGCCCGCCTCGTGGCATCGCTCGCGCTGAGCTGCTGCTCCAGGGTCGCCAGCATCTGTGACGGGAGCACAAGCAGGGTGACAGCAACTCGGACGCGTTCGACCATGACAACAGCCCATGGTGTAGACACATGCAGGGTCGGTGCTCCCGAGGCTCCCTCTTCATGTTTCGAGCTGCAGACACGGCAACACCGGAGGCAGTGTGTCGGCGACGGGGGCTCACTGGCTCCAGCAGGCTCGCGTGCAGCGTGCCGGGCGGCTGCTGCCGGGCGCCCGCCGGCCGGCGGCGGTCCGCAGGGGCGCCGCCACGTAGGCCTCCATCGCGGGCGGCGCCGCCAGCGCCGGCGCGGCGCSKGSGGGCGCCGCCGCGGCGAGGGCCACCAGCAGGGTCCAGGCATCGAACATGGCCTGCGCAGCAGCAGGTGCATCTCGCGCTTCATGTCGCGGCACGCCTCGTGGCCGAAGGGCAGCGATTTGCAACGACCAGCAGTTGTCGCGGCGTGCGCAACCCAGAGACTGCATCGGCCCGCCCCCGCAGCCCGCAACACGAGGCGCGACACTGGACCGTTGGAACAGACGACTCTGGCACGTCCCCGATCGAATGAATGAGTAAAGGCACCTGCAGCGTCTCCGGCCGGCTGCTTGCCGCCAGCGCGTGCTGCAGCGGCTGCGCCAGCAGCCGCGCCTTGGCGACCAGCAGGTCGCCGGTGGCCGCAGCGCGCATGAGGCCCCGCCAGGCGCCAAACGCCGCCACCGGCAGCGCAGCGTCCTCACGGTACTGGAAGGCCTGCGCGCGGGGTGCCAGGCATTTGTCCAGTGTTTCTGGCGACCAAAGGAGGCCTCGAAACTTGCGGCCGGCAGCGCGGCGTCCACACGGGAGCTCGAAGGCCTGCGCGTGGGGTGCTGGGGTCTTTCTCTGAAGCTTGGCGCGCCCAAAGCAGCAGGCGCACGACGCCCGCTGGCAGCGCCGCGTGGTCGTGGTACTGGAAGGGCCGCAACCATAGTTTGAAGTCCTCGCGAGGGTCTCGTAAGGCTGTACGGGGCCAAGAGAACGACTTGTGGGGCCAAGGCATCACTCCTCCTTGGGTGGTCGGAGGACGGTCGCAAGCCTGGCTGCGGCACAGGCCTGCAGCGTGGCGGCGTCGATGCGGTGGGCCTGCTCAGTTCTCTGCCATGTCCGATCTGCATGAAGGCGCCAGCAAGGGGCACCGAGCACATTGCCCCTGCTCACTGGGGAACCTCTGGATGTTGCAGGAGCCACGCGGCCACTGTTGTGTGGGGATGCACTGGACATGCGCCGCAAACACAGGGTGTCCCCCAGACATCCTTGAATTCCATCACACCTTCTCGAGCAGCGTGAGCAACGGCTGGCCGACGCGGCGTGAGAAGCTGCTGCGGCCGAGCAGCTGGAAGAAGGTGCCGCAGGCGTCAGCGCCCGCCACCGCCAGCCCCTGTGCCAGCCGCCGCACGTCCGCAGCATTTGGGGCGCCGGGCGACGCCGGGGGCCGCAGTCTCGGCTCCAGCAGCGCGTCCAGAAACTCCTGCAGCAGGCCATCATAGGCCAGGTGGGCTGGGCTCGGGCGCAGTCATAGTTCTTTCTCATTTGTGAGCCTGTCGACCCTGCGGCGCATTCAGACTTGGCGAACCGAGATCGCAGCGGGGGCAGTGGTCGTGTCTGTCCCTGGGATACACTGGTGCTTTCATGAATGCACACCTCGTGGATTTGACTTGGTCACGCGGGCACAGGGTGCACCGCAGCAGCAGTGGCCTCTGACGACATAACAGCGCCATACAAAGGAACGCAAGCACCTCTGCTCGGGTGCTATGAAACAGAATTGAAAGCCACCATGGATGCCTCAGGAGCTTTGGGTCTTGGCCAGAGCATACAAACGAGGCTGCACTTTGGCGCACGAAGTGCCGGCGTGAGCGTCAGGAAGTGGCGCCGAGGCTCCTGCGTGTCACGTGCCTGCGCTTTCGGTGCCAGCTTCGAGGTGACGTCTGACGCGAACGCTGCCTCCAGCGGCGCCGGCAGCGGCACCAGCGGCTCCGCGCCGCCTGCCGGGCCGGCGGCAAGCCAGCGGCCGAGCGCGGCCGCGGCGATGCCGCGCAGCTGCACGAAGCACCGGTGCGCCTCCGGCAGCTGCATGGGAGCACAGTCGTTGCCATGTCGAGTTCGTTCCACGACGCGTGTCAGCAAGTGGAAATGGGCAATGTCGCAAGATCAGCGGACTGGACCAGCAACTGACAGCCCTAGCAGGTCGAGCAGCACTGTGAGTGTGTGTGGCACAGCGGGGCAGAAAGTGAGCCGGTCGACAGTCGGCGGCAGCGCCGATTGCCGTGAAACAGACTTGTGTAAAACCGTCACGCAGGCGCTGTGCACCTCCATCCGGTGTGGCGGCGGCGCGGCGAGCAGGAGCGCCGCAAAGGGTCGCAGCCAGTCGCCAGCCCGCGGAGCCAGAGCGGCCCAGCAGCGGTCTCCCAGCCTCGACAGCGCAGTCGCCCCAAACAGCACGCACTCGAAGGACTGCGCAAGCAGCGGGCCAGGCATCGCACCAGGCTCCAGTCGCACAGCACAGTCGACACCACGTGAAGCCCTTGCGGCTGATGGCTCATGATGCGGCAGAGCCACTGGCTGTATGCTTGGCTCGAAAGATGCACAGCACACAGACGGGTGCACAGCCACGAGACGCATGCGATGCCACGACCTCGAGGCAAGCAACAGCTGGCGCCGGACCTTCGACGTTCCTCCTTCGCAGCGGCCAACGCAGGACAGCTTCGCAGTCACGCGCTGGACATGAACGAAGCCTCGGACTGCGTGGCCCTGCAACCGCAACGCCCGGCCCGATGCACACGTGGCAGGATGCATGTTGCAGGCCGGACGCACCTGCCACCGGTTGTCCAGCGCGAGTGCCGGCACCAGCGGGCGCAGGATGGCGCTGCAGCGGTCGACGGCGAGCGAGGCAGGCAGCTCCTGGCGAGACAGGCCCCAGAGCGCCAGCTTGGCCGCCAGCTGCGCGGCGCAGACCCAAGGCTGCAGTCGTGAGCTGCTTCAAGAGTGCATTTGCAATAGTGTGTTGCAATGCGATGCGTTGTCTGCATGCCGAGCAGCGGCGCGCGGCAGAGTCACGGCAGCTGGAGCCGGTGGCACCCTCCAGGGCGCTCACCTTGTCGTCAGTCGTCAGCAGCACCTCCAGAACAGCGTCCAGAATGGCCGCCGTCTGCGCCTCTGCAGGTGCACGCTCCACGAGGTCGAGATGCCGGCATCGAGGTGAATCCAATGTTGCGGAGAGTTCCAGGTGATGGCGTGCACAGCATGGCGACAGGCGGCAGTGATGCTGTTACTCTGGTGACTGGGCTTTACTATGTGCACGACTGAATGCCGTTGCACAAGCAGGCGAGGAGTCTCAGGGTGCGGTCGTGCCTGAGCAGGCGGCAATGAAGTTACGGTGGCTGAGCAGCCACCCTGTCATCTCCATTGCGCCCTGCAGCCTGCATGCAGGCAGCGGGCTTTGCTGTGAGTGTCTGCAGTCGGATGCAAGTGAGGTGGGAGTTTGGCACGCTTGCTGCTCGCAAGGTGCTATATGCAAGAATAAAAATTCGTGTCGGCGGCACACGCAACGGCTATTTGACAGGGCAGTGGCGCTATGGAAGTGGTCGGGCGCTCACAGCACGAGGTTTTCGCCGGCAAGGAAGCGCGGCAGCACGGCTGCCGCCGCCGCCGGTGCGCGGCAGGCATCGGCCAGCACCTCTTGCCTCGCTGCCACCGGCTTTCCAGCGCCAAATTGCTGCGTGGCCTTCCGCAGCAGCACCGCCGCCTCGCTGGCGCCCCTGACAGGTTCCATGCGCACGTCAGCACTCATGAGAGCACAGAAACCAGACGGTCTGTGAAGGATGCAGAGCCCTGCACTCACGAAGAGTCAATGGCAAAGACCTACCCGTTTTCAGGGAGCTCCAGGCGGCAGAAGAGCGGCATGTGTTCATCGTGCGGCAGTGCCAGGCTGCCGTGCGAGGCCGCCAAAGACGCCGCGCCGATCATGCCACTCGCCTGCCGCGGCGCGGCGGAGGCGCCAGCTGTCGTGGCGCTGGCCATGTGCCTCACAGCCGCTCTAGACTGATATCTGGTCCACAGCCGTCAAGAAGGCGGACTGCATGAACGGCCTGGACGCTGCTGGCTGCTCCAGCTTTAAACTGCTTGCGCCAAGTTTGAATGGCAGCCGAGATTGCTGCGTCGCCCCGCGACCAGGCTACGGATGTGACGACCTATCAAGCACAGCCGAATGCCTGTATCAAGCTCTGCAACCTGATTCAGCGATTCCGCTGCGATCTCACATAGAGAACCGACGCAGGTGTTGAGGTGGCAGTCGAAACCACACTGCAAAGTGCACAAGCCACACTGTCGCTGGCTGCGTCAAGCTTCGATTTTTTTGACGGTTTAGGAAGCTCCCGCTCTGATCGCGAGCACGGTCGGCAATGCGCGTCTTGCGTCTGCACTGCCCGTGCAACAACACGGTTTGAAGCCGCGTTAAGTGGCGGATCAGAGCCGGCGGGATGCGCGCGCGCCTAAACGGCCACACCAGCGGGCATATGCCACGGACGAGACTGTTGCACGATGTAAGGAATGCCAACCACCGGCCGGTGGCGGGTCCGAGCTTGAAAGCAACGCAGAGGTGTTGTGCAGGCTGTGTCGTTGCAAAACGGGGATCCCGTCAGCAGCAGGCCACGCTGCCGCGGCTATGCGCCCACTTTTTGCTATTCAACATAGGTCCATAGTCTATTCGTCGCAAAGACTGATCTTTCAGCGAGGCTGGCGATCCTCCAGTAGCGCGGCCTTGCCGGCGGTTTTGGCACATCCTCGCCATGCAGGCTTCACTGCTGAACAGGTCATTTGCGGCCGCATGCGGCTGCAACGACCGTTCAAAGCTCGTCAGCAACTCGCCATCCCAGACAGAGACCCCCGAATGGCGGCGAAGGGGCCTTCCCCAGCAGTTGCTGCACCCCAGCAGACGGCGCCACGGCGCGCCAGGCGGCGTTCTAGGCGCTTGCAGGCGCAGCAGGTGCCGCCTGCAGTGTCGCGGCGAGGCTGGCACTGCCGTCGAGCCCGCCGCCCCGCCCAAGCCGCAGACCCTCTCGATGACAGTCGGCGGCAGACAGGTCCGCTGACGCGGTGGCGCGACTCATCAGCCACACATTGTGCATGTGCGATGATTGATGATGCACGACGGTGTTCTGGAGCCCTTCGCCAGACTGCATGCACGTGCTGCGCACTTGCTGAGGCATTTCAGGTCCTCTCGACGGCACACACGCGGCGTGTGCATGCCCACGTCGCACTCGAATGGCGGCATCATCATGCAAATGCATTGCGCAGGTCACGCTGGAGACCGGCGAGATCGGCCGCCAGGCGAACGGCGCTGTCATGGCGAGGTTGGGGGACACGGTGAGTCGGCTCCGCGCGATGCCCAACAGATAGATGCTGCGGCCTCAGCCGTCCAGCGCTTTCCAGACTTGCTGAAGACTCGGAGCCTGCCGATGCCTGCCTTCTCGCGTGGCCCTGCACTTGTGCACCGCGCCCTCTTTGCATGATATCAATGCCGATGGTGCTCTGTGGGCAGAATCATCTCTCGAGCTGGCCGCTGCCGCTGGCATCTGCAGATGCTGTACACGACGGCGTGCTGCGGGGAGCAGCCGGAGGGCGACGGCAGCTTCCTGCCGCTGCAAGTGCACTACTCGGAGCGTTTCTCCTCCGCCGGCCGCACCAGGTCAGGCCGCAGCCGCAGAGCAAATCTCCCCGGGTGGCGCCGCCGCATGCCTGTGCTGATGCAGTCAGTACATCGTGCAGGTGCACGTCAGCCAGCATACAAGCTTGTTCCACCGGCCAGTGTCAGCCAAGAATAGCGGAAGAAGCATTCGCTCCCATGCACATGACGGCTGACACGTTACTGCGTCCCCGCACACGCAGCGCGGGCTTCATCAAGCGGGACGGGCGGCCAAAGGAGAGCGAGACGCTGGTGTCGCGCCTGGTGGACCGCTCCCTGCGCCCCGCCTTCGCCTCCGGCTGGTTCGCCGACACCCAGGTCGGTTGCCATGCAGCAGTGCTGTTGCAATGTCGCACTCTGAGAATGGATCGAAATGCCGCGCCTCGTGAACCCGCACCCTGCGCCCCGCCTTCGTCTCCTTCGTCTCCGACGCCCAAGGACTTGTTAACCCCAAAACATTCAGGGTTTCCCAGGCGCTCATGCATTGATGCTTTGTTGTGGTGTTTTCACCCTGAGACCGGCGCTGCACCTTGCGGCGGCGTGCTGCAGCAGAGCCCGACGCTGCATCCCCCTTGCCTGCTGCCCACCACCTGGGGCCATCATGTGCCCGCTGCCGCGTCCTGCAGCCACGGGACGGTTGCTTGATGATGCCGCTCAAAGGTCTGGTGCTGGTGCCCAGCATTTCGGCTCCCTGCATGCTGCAGGTGCTGCAGTGGGTGATGTCGTATGACAACGAGAACGCGACCGAGGCACTGGCAATCACGGCCGCCAGCGCCGCGCTTGCGGTGTCAGGTGGGCTGACTTGCAGACTGCAAAACTGCTTGAAGCATGTGTGGAGATATGTGTTATCGGGGCTGTGCCAACGCCAGTTTGGATGCTGCGTTGATAAGCTGAAAGGCTGTGCCAACAATTTGTAAAAATTTGGCAGTCCAACATCGGCGGTCAGTATGCTGAGTCGCCACAACAGCGGAGGCGGCTGCTTACCCAGCCGGGCCTGTTGCGCTGGTTGGCGCAGATCAAACATGCAACTGCCCTCCGGCGCAGACATCCCGGCGAGCAGCGTGGTGGCGGGCGTGCGCGTGGGGCTGCTGGAGGGGCGCGGCTTCGTTGTAAACCCTACCGTGGAGGAGATGGAGAGCTCCGCCCTGGACCTGCTGATCGCCGGCACAGCCTCAGCGGTGCTCATGATCGAGGGCTTTTGCGACTTCCTGCCCGAGGAGCGGCTCCTGGAGGTGTGCATCTCATCTGGAGGCCCTGGACTGAGACAGGGTGTTGGGGGTGCTGGTGATGTGCTGCGGCAGCACGGGGTTGTGACGGAGGGCTTTCACGACTTTTCTTTCTTTCTTTCTTGCCCGAGCAGCGGCTGCTCGAAGTGCGTGCGGCTTCCGTCGCGGCTGCTATGGAGGGACGGTGACGCTGGAAGACTCGTGTGATGTGTCGCGAGAAGATGATGCTCGTCATTGAGGGCTCTCACGCCCTCCTGCCTGAGGATCGCTGCTGGAGGCGCGCGGCTCTGACAGTGTGGTGAAGCTGAGCAGTAGCGAGAATAGGTGGCGGGTGCTGCTCCTGATTCAGCTCCTGTCGCAGGGACTTGACCGCCTGGCTTCCAGATTGTCCTTTTCCCTCACGATCTTCGTAGCTGAGCCGCATGTCAGGCGGCGCACCTCGGCAAGGGCCGTCTGCACGCCCGAGGAGCCCAGTGCAGACCCCACACCACGCCGCCCGCCTGACCCCAAGACCCTGCCGCGCAGGCCATCCGCGTGGGCCACGAGGCGGTGCAGACGCAGTGCGTCGCCATCCAGGACTGGGCGGCCGCGGTCGGCAAGCCCAAGCGCACAGACTTTGCGCCGCCATCGCGAGAGCTGGACAGCCGCATCGAGGTGCGGCGCCGGCTGACAATGTTGCAGCGTGGTCATCAGGCATACGACTGAAAGGATTGGCAATGCGTCGCCTGCATCACGATTCTGTGACACCGATGACGAACCCCGCAGCCAGGGGGGGCACTGGCGCCCCGCCGATGGAAGCGTCTCGAACAGCACATGGTTGCCTAGCATCGGAAGGCATCTCCGCCCAACATGACGCCATGGTGCCCGCAAACAGGAGCTGGTGGGCGAGCGGCTGCGGGACGCCTACCGCAGCAGCGTCGGCAAGCAGCAGCGGGCGGCGGTGGTGGCCCCCCTGTGGGAGGAGGCCCGCGCGTCGCTCACAACCGTGTCAGGCAGCGACGGCAATGGCAACTGCGGCAATGGCGCGGCGCCGGAGGGGGCCGTCACAGCCACCGCCGTCAACCAGGCGCTCAAGGTGGGTTCTGCGGGGCAGTGCCTCATTGTGACGGCTGCTGCTTACCGTCAGAACGAGCCGGGCGTACCGCAGCTGGCCCCCGGCGCGCATGCACGAGAAGGGGTGTGTGACCACCGGCCACTGCGCCAGTGCCAGCGACGCCGGGACACGCCTCGCCGCCGTTGCTGCTGTGGCGGCGGTGGCGTCGCAGGTCGCCGGCCAGCCGGCCCTGCGCGCAGTGCGCAATTCAGGGCGCCATGCCGATACTGATTTGAACCCCTAGGCACGGTTCAGACCAGGGGTGGAGTTAGGCATCATGCAGACCGTCCTGGTGCTTACCCAAACGCCTCAAATCCATCTTCGCTGTGCGGCGCTGCAGCGGGTGAAGAGCGACATGATGCGCCCAATCATCGCGGACGGAAACCGGCCTGCGCAGATGGGCAGTTGCCGACGGAAGTGCCGATCGAAAAGCTACAATACCTACACAACATGCTGTGTAACATGCTTTTGGCATGTTGCCAACTGCAGCGGGTGGAGAGTGGCATCATGCGCTCCATCGTGGTTGACGAGAACCTGCGCGCGGACGGGCGGTCGACGACGGAGGTGCGGCCAATAGCCAGCCGCGCGGGCTTCCTGCCGCGGACGCACGGCTGCGCGCTGTTCACGCGCGGCGAGACGCAGGCCATAGCGGTCGCCACCCTGGGTGCGCCACCTCCAAAGACTCTGGCCGGGGCTGCTCCAGAAAGCGGCACCCGCAGGGGGTCGAGGGAGGAAGGAGGGTCCTGCCCCACGGCAAGGGGCTCCCCTGCGGACCAGGTCTCCGTGACATGTGCCACGGTGTTGCGCCCTGCTGCAACCGCGAGGTCCGCTGCTGCCTGCTCCTTGTGCTGCCATGTGTGAACTGCCTGAGCGCGAATGCAGCATTGGACCAGGAAAAAACAATGAAATGAAAGGGTGACAATTAGTGTGTGTTCGGCGCCCGCAGGCTCCGAGTCGTCGGCGCAGCGCATGGACGCAGTGACGGAGGAGGAGGAGTACCGCCACTTCTACCTGCAGTACTTTTTCCCGCCCTCCTCCGTCGGCGAGGTGAGCCCTTTTGGTCCTGACATCGGCACAGATCTCGTCCTGACATCGCTCCTTGCAGGCATGAGGCGGTTCCCCATGAGGCGGTTCCCCCACTGTGTCAGTCCAAAGCGGCCGGTCGTCGCTGCTCCCGGGCGGGAGTTGGGCCACGGGAGCCTCGCGGTGCGCTGGCTGCATGTCGCACCTTGGATGCGATCGACCTCTGCGCACCTCCTGCCCGCGATCGCCGCCACCAGACAAGGTGGGGGCCCGCGGCGGGGCGGCACAAGTCAGGGGCCGAGGGCGCCCTGCGGAGCGCCGTGGCCGGTCCCTCAAGTCTCAAGGACCTCAGCAACCCCCGACTCCGGATCCCACAAGCCCCGAATCCCATCGGTTTACTGCAGACGGGGCGCGTGGGCGCGGCGGGCCGCCGAGAGGTGGGCCACGGGCACCTGGCGGAGCGGGCGCTGGCGCCCGTGGTGCCGCCCCGCGAGGAGTGGCCCTACACCGTGCGGCTGGAGAGCACCATCACGGAGTCCAACGGCTCCTCCTCCATGGCCTCCGTCTGCGGCGGCTGCCTCGCCATGCTCGACGCGGGTGGGGTCGCTGAGGACGATGATTGCAGAGGTCCCGGGTGCAGGCACCACAGGCCGAGCATGCGGCCGCCTGCCAGGAGGACTCCTCCTCCGGAGCAGCTGTGCACTTCCTGGGCGTGGGCGGCCTTCTGGCACTGACGCGGGCGCCTTTGCTGCAACCCGGAGCACCTGCCTCCGCTGCCGGCGGCATCCTGCACTGGATCACAACATGCGACCGCACCACGATGCGAGGCTGCGTACTGTGGCGGGTGTGCCGCTGAAACAGTCTCACGGTGGAGCCGCTCGGCCGCTTCGCGGGGCTTCGTGGGGCTTACCGCACTGCGGTCCCCCACGCAGGCGTGCCGCTGAAGCAGTCGGTTGCGGGCGTGGCGATGGGCCTCATCATGGAGGCGGACGGACGCTTCGTGGTGCTCACCGACATCTTGGGCTCAGAGGATGCCCTCGGCGACATGGATTTCAAGGTCGCGGGGTCAGCGGACGGCGTGACCGCCTTCCAGATGGACATCAAGGTGCCTTTCAACCCCGCTCAATCTTTCCCTGCTCTTCAGTTTCTAGTCCTTTCAGGTTCGTCCCTCCGAGGATGCTCGGCGAAACGGACCTCGATGTCGCCGGCTCAGCCGACGGCAGCTGACGGCAGGATCGCCTCCTAGATGGACATCACAATGCTTGTGCTGCTTGTCAGCTTGCGATTCGATCGATGGATATGCGTCCTTGTATGTATGAGATATGCGTGTGTCATAGACCGTCTTGAGTCGAGACCAGCTGGGAGCAGTGCCGCTTAAGACAGCGAAGTTGGTGGCGAGCCGCGCTTGGCGCGCGCACTGGGCTGCTCTTGCCGCCGCCAGAGCCCTCCCCTGCCCTGCTGCTTGGTGTTGTGAAGGCCCAGCAGCTGGCGACGAGCGCCCTCAGAGCTCGAGTACTGCTCGCGAGTGCGCCTGGTGTCTGGATCGCTGCAGGGAAGCAGGTCCCGATGCAAGTGCGCCGTCAGACCCGTTGCAAGCCCGCACCCTCCGCGGCGAGCCGCTTCCGCCCACCCTGCTGCTCGTGCTGCGATCCTGTAACTCGCTCTTCGCCACCTGCACCATACACAACACACTCATCCTTGTCTCCGTCGTCACCGGCAGGTGGAGGGCATCACGCTGGAGATCATGGAGCAGGCGCTCGCGCAGGCGCGCGATGGGCGACGCGACATCCTGGACGCCATGGCCGCCTGCAGCCCGCCGCCGCGGGGCGCGCTGTCGGAGCACGCCCCCCGCATTGGCCGCCTGCAGGTGACGCGCTGTAGGCTCAGGTCACGGAATGCGGCTGCGGCGGCATCCGGAGTGCACGCACGCTGCTGATGCAAGCCCTGGTGTCTGTGCGCGGCAGGTTGTTCAGGGTTGCGCATTGCGCGCTGTCACGATGCCAAGCACAGGTCATGGGGACGCACTCTGCTGAGCGCTGTCGATCGTGCATGGCCTCAGGTGCCTGTGGACAAGATCGGAGCGGTTATCGGCCCCGGCGGCCGCAACATCCACGCCACGACAGAAGCCAGCGGCGCCTCCAGCATCAACGTGCGTGCCCGCCCATGCATGTGTTGCAAACTGCCAGTGCCAGCAACGCGTGACCCTTGGCGGCTGGTCGGCTTACCCACCCTGGCCAACACGCCGCTGAAGTTGCAGTCACATGCGTGACGGGCATGGAAACGGGCGCGGGCATGCCCCTTTCCAATGTGTTCAATGCAGTGAGTCAGCTTTGTATTGCAACAGCTTCAGGTCACCAGCACACCCTCGGGCTCAAAGGGCAGCAAACTGCTCGGACTTCCATGCCCCGGCTGCATGTCCCTGCAGATCGAGCAGGACGGCTGGGTGACGATTGTGGCGCCGTCAGACACCGCGCTCGCCGCCGCGATGCAGATAGTGCGCGACATGGTGGCGGAGATCGAGTCCGGACAAATGTACAGGTACCGCTCGTTGCGACCTGTGATGCCCCGTTTGCATCCTGACGAAGCGCCGCAAGCGCTGGTCGCGAGCTGACGGCGGCTGCAGCCTCGATCATGCGGGGGCTACGTGGTCATGAAACCTCTTGTGCAACGTTGAATTTTGCACTTGCACCAGCGCTCGTGTTGCAACCAGCCTGCTGCTGCGAGATCAGAAGCCTGCATTGAATCGACACGTGCCAGGCCAGTTTTGACGTTCTGAGCTAGGATCGCCCTGTTGATGCGTCTGGGCGCGCGTCGATGGTGCTGCTGCTGTGGCGCCCCCCAAGGGGCCCTCCACCCTGGTGATCCACCGGCGCCTGTCGCTGGGTACCTTCCCTCATCATGGGACAAATTTTATCTCGAACCAAACCCGACGCGTGCAGGGGCGCCAAGGTGTCGGGCATCCAGGCCTTCGGCTGCTTTGTGGAGGTGCTGCCCGGCAAGGAGGGCCTGGTCCATGTCAGCGAGCTGGCGCTGGAGCGCGTCGACGACCCCGCGGCGGACTGGAAGTCGGGCGACGCCATCGACGTCATGTGCGTCGGCGTCTTCGACGGCAAGCCCAAGCTCAGCAGGCGCGCCTTGTTGTGGACGTGGTTTCAGGCGTGATGTCGCGCCGGCGACGTCGTGTGCGTCGACGTCTTTGACGGCAAGCCCAGAACCAGCAGGCGCAGCTTTCCTTGATGTCTTGTCTCGAGATTGGGCAGGGACCTGGCCCCGATTGCACTGTCTCTGGCGACGACATGTGCAGCCCCCTGGATCATCTAAGATACCGTCCGCCGATCGGGCTGTGGCACGATGCCCCTTCTAACAGAACACCCTGCTGACTCTGTCCCTGCTGCTGCTGGAACCCGCAGGAAGGAGGTGCTGCTGCGGGATGCGGGCGAGCCGGGCAACTGGCAGTGGCCCGGCGGCGCCGACGGCCCGGTGATCGGCGACGACGGGCGACGGCCCAACATGGTGCGCGCACAGCCTGCCGGCGGCAACGGCAGCGGCGGCGGCGGCGGCAGCGCCTATCGCGACAGCGAGGACGGCAGCCGAAGCGGCGGCGGCGGCGCGCGCGGCGGGCGCGGCGGCCGAGGGGACCAGCGCGGCCGCGCGCCGCGGCAGCAGTGGCGAGAGGTCAGCAATCCTGCCTCTGGGCTCCATCACTGCCGGCCGGTCTGCCCAACTTCCAAGCTGCACAGCCAACCAATGCGAAACATGGTTTGAGCCGCCAGGCGCTGCAGCATCCGGGGAGACTGCTCGGACCACTGACACAGGATCAGTATGCTCATGCGCACGCGTGTGTGGTGCAGGATCAGGCACGTTCGCCTTCGCCGCCGCTGACGCCCCCGGTGGAGGAAAGGCCTCGGCCAGTGAGCACCAGGTCGGATTGATTCGGGCGAGTCAGGCATAGCGGGCGGGGGCCCACAGCAAGCGCCTTCACCGCATCAACATTGGCGAACTGGCCGCCCGAGGAGGCCAGAACAAGCGCCCCTTACGGGAAGCATGATTGGCATTGACCCCATTCACGGGGAGAAGGTCAGGGAGTCGTACCGTGGCTGAACTATCAAACAAGGGATGACAAATCCAGCTGGTGATGTTGTACCTCACCGCGTTTCATTCAAGGGAACCAGGAACACACATCCGTTACCGCTCTGTTGCTGCGAAGCTTTTCAGCGAAACTTTTCAGCGGCCTTCACATCTTCGCAGCTCGCAGGGCTGTTCCAGCAGCTGCGCCAACAGTGCTGTTGTTCAACTGGCGCGCGGCAGTTGTCCTCCTCCGGCCTCGCATCCGTCGGGCCGTCTTGACGCGGGGCACATTGAGATCCTGTGAGGCAGGGGACGCTGGTGCTGGGTGCGTCTACCGAGCATTTCACCTGAGACGCGCGTTGGCGTTAAATGCTGCGTCATTCCTGCCACTTTTGGCGTGTAACGCGGTCGTGAGCCTTCAGTCTCAGATCCTAGCAGTGCGAAACACCTGGCTGACGGCGTGTCGCTGCCTATGATGCAGGACACGCGGTCTGCAGCGGCGATTTTCAATCTGGTACAAGTCAGCAGCTTTGCCTCCAACAGCAGAGCTCCGACAGAGCTTCTAGGCGTGGCGGTCCAACACACGCAACACAATCCGCCTCGTCGTTGTCGCAGCAGTCCAGCCCTTGGGGCTTCGTAGTGTAACATGAGTCACGGAGCGGTGCCAGCGGTGGCACACTTGGCAGCAGCTGTCATTCTCTTGTTGGCCCCAGCCTCGACAGATGCGGCTGCTGCACGCACGAGGATACGCACAGTCGACGTGACGCCCATGCCGGCCCCAACGCACAGCTATGTGAATGTCACAGGCAAGTGTTCAGACCGTATCGCCGCGAACAGCACCCCATGACCTGCCCAGACAATTTGGATGTATGCTACGCAGCGCCTGAGTAGCAGATCACAGTACACTCTGAGATGGACCGTGCGCCTCCGCAGGCGTTCTGGACTTTACGGTCGCTGCCAGCGACGAAGGCTGGACGCCGGCGCCAGGCCAGGAGGTGTCCTGCGCCGACAACGTGACCGAATCGACACGGGTGAGCGTCGACAGCGTTGCCTGTGTGACACAGCGAGTGGCTCCACTCCATGCCGAGCAGCACCCCAAGAAGGAAGTGCATGCAGGGAGCGGCCCGCAGCGCTGCCGCTGGCCGCCTGTGGCACAGCGTCGCACCGCACTCACAGGATACGGGTTCAACTGCAGGGCCGCGGCTTGACGGCGTCCGGGACCGGCGAGTTCAACATCCTGATGGGACCCCTGGCGCCGGGCGCGCATGCGATCGAGTGTCACTACGGCAATGGACCCATCTCTTCACGCGGCATCTCTGAGGTGTGATCATCACACCTCTGAACCCCTGATGTGACCATGCCCTTTTCAACACCACACAATCTGCCTTGACTGGCCACGAAGGTCTCTTCTTGTCTGGCTCCGGTGGCTGGATGCTGCTGCTGCTGATGATGCTGCTGCTGCTGCTCGCCGCATGACATGCCGTGTAGTGCTTGCAATGCTCGTGTCGGCGCCTGCGTGGGGATTCCGACCCGCTGTTCTGTGGTGCAGGTGGAGGTGCGGACAGACATTGCGCCGCTGTGTGGCCGCTACGCAGCGGACATGGAGTGCGATTTGCCGCAGGACAGCAGGCAGCCCGGAACGCCGGAATGCATGCGGCTGGAGGTGAATACTGCATTCAGCATTTCAACTGAAGATCCGAATGCTGCCCACACAGCAGCTGCCCATCGCAGTGCTGCATCTGTCACAGCATGCAGCCTCGTTTGTTTCATGCTGTGTCTCGCTCACACAGCTTGTGGTGGGAGCATGCCGCATGACCCACCTCGGGAAGAAAAGGCGCCTGGGAAGACTGTGGCCTGGTCCTCCGCGTGGCCCCGCCACTGATGGGCCGCATCTGCACTGGTTCAGGTGGCAGTGCACGGCAGCAAGGCGCTGCTGGGGGCGCGCCCTTGTTTGCAGCCGCAGGCCGCACAGCAGTCGGTCGTCCTGCCACTGCGGACGCGCGCCATGCCGGAGCTGTCCTGGCGCACGTACCACCTGGCCAGCCTGCAGCTCGCAGGTCATGGGGCTCCTTTCGTTACATCTGTGTTGCGGCCCGTGCACGAATTGATCTTGCAAGTCGTGAGCACAGCTTCCAAGCACATCAATTTATGAACACATGTGCAGAATTTGTGATCCGGTTTCGATCCATGGTATGTCACGCAAGATACCGACGAGTGACGGTGCCTCGCGAGGACAGTGACTGAGACGTCCTTGCTGCTCATGGTGTGGCAGGCTCGAAGCCACGCACGGGTGGCGACGGGCAGGCGGACTACCGACTGAGGCTGTCGGGCGGCTCGCCAGGCATCATGGTCGACTTTGAGGACGCCGGCGGCGCGCTTCGAAAACATGCAGGCCGCAACGTGCGTTTCGTCGGCAGTTTGCGCCAGGTGCGTACCCTGCCGCCGGAAGTCCCTTGCCAGTTATCTGTACCATCAGCATCGTGGTTTCAACCCTCGAGGAGGACTGCGCGGAGAGCCTCTCTTTGGTGCGTCGGGCCCTTGCAAATCTGGTGCTGGTCCAGTGCTCCAGCGATCTGCATGCTAGCAGCTGCATTAGTCCCTGCTGATGGGTGCGTCAGCCGCCTGACGCTGCTCTTTGGTGCCGACCGCAGGCAACGCCTCTAGGACAGGTGTGCTTCGAAGCGCTGCTGCCAGTGTGCGCCGCTGAAGCCGGCGCCCAGCCTCACACGACGGCGAAGTGATGCCGTTCTACCTCGCGCCAGACTTTGCCGACTGAGCAAGGCCCTCATTCAGCAGCAGGCGGCTACTCCAGGAGGACTGCAAACCATTGGGTGCAGCGCCCCAGTTTCGCATGCCATGCATCTGCAATCTCAATGAACCTGATTAAAGGACTTCGAGATGTTTCAGTATTGTTCGGGTTTCGCAATGCACCGTCGCAGACGTGCATGCGCCATGCTGGCGCATGCGATTGCGAGCTGCAGAGCTCGAAGTTTGCACCATCGTTTCCGAGTTGATTTCTGTGTTTCGTTTTCTGATGCGACCCTCGTGCCTCCGCATTTCGAATTAGGCCCCGACTTCTTGGAATTGTTGTTAGGCCTGCCGCGTGTGTACGGTAAATCGTCTTTCATTTCGAGGCAATGTCGACCTCTGGGCACAGTACTATCTTGGAGCAAAAGTCGTTTATCAAGTGCCCAGTGCTCGCCTGCACACACAGCGGGGCTGTGTTGCCCCTTAAAAAGAATCGTGGGAGTGACGTGATGGAGCAGCTGCAGAGCCCGCCACGGTCCGATCCGCGGCCAACTGCCTTCTCTGAGATGGTTCGAGCTGCCTGCCTGTGGCCTCCCTGGCAGAGAGTGCTCTCAGGTAAGCCAGGCGGCAGGCCTCCATTCCCTGCTTATTCTGCATAAACTTAGGCACCCCTTCACCACATGCCGCCGCCGCCGCTGCCGTCGTTGAACCGGCAGCGTTGCCGCTTACAGCGCCGCAAGAATTTTGCCCACGCACCCCAGCTAAGCAGGTGCCACCTCGTCCCTGCCGCACGGCACCGTGGCGCCGCTCCCAAAACGACGGCGGTCGCAAAGTGGCGCTGCTGCATGCAGCAGACGCACGGGACGGCGCCGGCGGCAGCGGTGCACGAAATTGCCGCTGCAGCAGCGACCGGTTCGTGCTACACCTCGTGCTTCTTGTGCCTGCCGCAGCCATGCAGCAAGGCGTTTGGCCGGGGGAGCCGAAGTCTTCACGGTAGAGGACTTTTTTCTTCGCCCCATGGTGTCGTGCATCGATGCTGACTGCGCAGGACGCTCACCCAAACATCAGCTTGCGAGGGACGTACCGCGCTTGCGGCAGGAGGCTGCTTGATCCATACTGTGCGATCGGTTCGTTCCAATGTCGTGACACCATCAAAGCGGTGGCGAAGGCGTTGTAGTCCAGGTGCGCGTAGCCGGGATTACTCCGGATTGTGCCGACCCCGCGAGCCTCCACGAGGTGTCTGCGCGAGTCACTAGGGCGGAAGATCTTAGGCAGTATCTGTTGATGTGTGAAGCACCATCCCGCCGAGCAGGCGCTGCGTCTTTGCCCGGTCTATCGCAGTCAGTCCCCCTCGCCTGATGGCTTGCAGTTGAGACGGTAACAACCGTCCGCACGCCCATGGGAGCATGCGGTCGCGTGATCAGCTCCGTCTAGGGGTGTTTGAAGGTGTAGCCGGGCCCCTTTCATGCCAGCAAGCCGATGCCAGCCTCCCACACAGCACGGGCAGTCAGCAGAGCGACCCCAGGCATCATCATGGCGCAGGTGCACCCCCGCTCAAAGGCCGCAGGGGCGCAGGGGTCGCCTACCAGGTGCAGCGGCCGGCGAGGGGCGTGCGGCGCTGGCCGTGGCACGGAACCAGCAGAGACATGGCCAAACGCAAAGACGCCGCTGCGAAAAAGGACGGGCCGGTGGCGGAGGGCGCTGAGGAATCCTCAGCGTCGGAGGCCACCAAAGGAGAAAGCAAGCAAAAGGACACGGCGTCCAAGGCAGCTCCGGCAGAGAACAATGGCAGCAAGGCAGCGGCGGAGGTCAAGGCGGCGGCGGCGGAGGTCGCCAAGGCGCCCGCTGCCGCAGTAGAGGCGGTAAAGGGGGCAGCAGCGAAGGTCACAACTCAGGTAGGCCTGGGAAGACTGCGTGCAGATCCCGTGTGCACGTGAGGTCCGTGGACAGGGCCAGCAGCAGGGCATGGCGTCAGCGCAGTGCAAGCTCTGTGACGCACGCTGGGGGGCTGCCTGGGGGCAGGGGTGCATGGCCAGGAGCGAGGCTGCGCCCACTGCGCGAGTCTGACGAAGCCCAGACTGCAACGATGAGCGCACGAACGCCTCACGCTGCGTCTTGCTCGCTGTCCCAGGTCGTCCGTGCCTCACGCTGAGCATTGGCACATGCTGCCTCAAACCCCATTTCAACCCAACACAGGCACAGAAGGCAGCGAAGGAGGCGGCGCGGCGTCCGACGGACGTGGCGCTGGTGCTCAGCGTCTGCAACAGCCTTGTGCTGTTGGCGCTGCTGGGCTGCCTGGGCGGCGCCGTGAGCCTGGCGCGCAGGGGGCAGCTGCAGGGCACGCTCGAGGCGCTGGTGGCGCCCGCCGCCGGCGCGGGCCTGCAGGGCCTGTTCGCACTGGTGGGTAAATGAATAACAGTGATAACAGTGGTGTTCCCGATGGGCTGTCGCGCTGCGCCCTCCCAGTGCAGGATGTCATGACGCACACTGAGCAGTGCGTCGCACACCGCCGCTGTCCTGCCGGACCGTCAGCAACTGAGGCGTAGTTTGCACATTCGATGTCGACTGCCGCTACCTGTGGCGTGCGACTGGGACGCGGGCCCGGTTTCGAAGTCGGTGGTGGCTTCCTGGCTGGGCCACAAAGACTGGCTCCGCCAGGAAGAGTGGCTCCTTGGATCACGAGCTAGTACTGCCAGCGCCAGCTCGACGTCATAGTGTTCCGGCCACAGAAGCGCGGCGAACCTGGACGTCAGGGACGTGTTGCTCAGCCGCTTTGCGGATGACGTCAAAGCACCAGTTTCATAGCCTGTCATCACGCGAAATGTCCATGCCTCCGTGACATGTTCCCGCAGAGCGCAACAGATATCGACGGAGCGCACGTGCCGCTGAGCCGCTACGCGGGCCGCCTCGTCGTTGTTGTCAACGTGGCCAGCAACGACCACGAGCGCGGCTACACGGCGCAAAACTATGCGCGGCTCAACTACATTTACGACAAGTACAAGCCGCGCGGCATGGAGGTGGGTTCCATACCCATGACAGGTCACAAGGACAGACGTCCACATTTCGGGCAGCCGCCGGTGCTCCCTTCGAGACCAGCGGCCAGCCCTTTGCCGCTTTGCTGACGAGCTCCTCAATACTGCTCGATGCTCGAGTGGATGAGGCGGTGCGGCTGAATTATGACTTGATGCGGAGCTCTCGCGCCTCTGGTGGCGCGGCGCCACCGGCTCTTCGGAAGTGCAGTTCAGTCGTGACCGTGTCACATGCTGATGCTTCGTGCACGCTGCAATTGCCTGCCGCCGCGTGCATCGCTGGTCACAGGACGCTTCTCGTGGTGCAAAGGCGGGAAACGGTGACAGAGGTCCGGCGGGGGCAGCTGCTGACGTGACGATGTGCCGTGATCCGCAGATCATCGCGTTCCCGTGCAATCAGTATGGGGGCTTGGAACCGGGCAGCAACGCGGAGATCAAAGACATCATGCGCAACACTTACAACACCACCTTCCCCATCTTCTCCAAGGTACGATCGTGGAGCCACCCTGTGTGCTGTCTTTGGGGTGTAGTTTTTTCCCTCCCATCCAACAAGCGTGGCATCATGTCGTCATCAGAGCTGGAAGTGGACTCTGCACCAATGCGCTCTGGCTGCGCTGCGGCCGCCTCAGTCTACCTGTTGAACTCCTGCAAACCCTCGTGTTCAGGTGGATGTGAAGGGGCCTGGGGCTCACCCGGTGTGGCGCTTCCTGATCGCAAACCAGCCCAGCCACCACGGGTATCCAGGTGCCGCTGACGGTCGTGATTGAAGGGGGCGGGCCGGGGCCGCTGCTGATGCTGATCAGCGATTGACTGCATGTTCAGTATGCAGAGCCTTGCAATATTGCGCCTGACCCATCACCAGCGCTATTGATGACGCTTGCTGTGTGGTCTTCCCTGCAGCTGAGGTGGACTGGAACTTCAACAAGTGAGCATCTTCGAACCCGTGTCCGCTGGTCAACATACCCATTGCCGATGGGTTGCCGACCGCCGCACGCTGTGCATGGCCTTCAACAGCCCGTTGCACGCATGTCGGCAAGCCGAGGCGCAATCATCGTGCTGTCGGCCGCCCGTGCTGCTCAAGTGCTGCTCAGCCAAAACGGAAAAGGAGTCGGGGTTTCTCGCGCGGTCCACAGGTTTGTGGTCAGCAAGATGGGCTGGCCGCTGGTGCGCTACCCGCTGACATTTGACGACGAGGACCTGGAGGGCATCGAGGGCTGGATCACGTGCGCCCCCCTTGTCGAATTTGAGCCTTCCTGTCGTACCACTTCATGTCTCCTGTGGCAACGACGAGGACCTGCTGGGCGTTGAGGGCTGAGTGTGTGCGCCTTCCTGCTGACTTTGGCATTGCCAAAACTTCGTCCTCACGATGTCATGTCAGCGAAACCCTTCTGACAACCTTGAGTCAGTCAGTTGAGCCCCGGTGGCTGGTGCGCCGATCTGCGGTCCGCACCTCAGCCTGCTCCCACAACCTCGGAGCGTAGTGGAAGCCCCCGTGCCTGATGCCTCCTTTTGTGCTGAGAGGATCGAGAGATGGCCATGTCTGGTGCAGGGCAAATCTCTGAGCCTGTCAGAGCGTGCGCGCCTGCTGGCGCCAAAAACAGCATCCGCTGCCTTGGTGGGGCCTGCAGAGGCTGCAGACCCCCGTCCGGCCACAAGCTCAGCAGCATCGGACGGATTGGTTCATGGCACTGGTACGGACATTGACGGCTGGAATGCAAGTCGCACTGGCAGCGCGCGGACGCAAAGTTGGGCCTGCCAATATCAGTGGATGGCCCTAGAATTTGCGCCGTGCACAGCATCCGTGTCCTGTCCTGGAGGTGCGGAGGATGCCGGTGGGGAGACTGTGCTTTGTCACAGTCCTCAGTACAGGTGAACCACCCTAGGTGAGGTCAAGGGCATTGTAGGTAATCCAGCTTCAATAATAAACCGGTCAATCTCGCCAGTCTGACGTCTGCAAGGCGCAGCCGATGCGCATATCTTTGAATGATCCGTCTTCCAATCTGCTTGCGCTGTGGAGCGCCCACCAGTGTGCACCTTGGCCATCTAGGATTGTCCCTTCCTTCCGTCACTCGCACAACCGCCGGCCTCGTGCATCAGCAACCCGGAAAAGGTCGCATAACTCATATGTCAGCCACTAGACCTGCGAGTGCCGAGCACCTCGACTCGCGCAGGTCTCCTGGGGACGCCGCTGTCCGCGATGGGCTGACCGCTGCTGCGCCCCTGCAGCACGGCCAGGAGCTTGACGATGCCTTCTCAGGGCTTTTGGTGCGTAGAGATGCACGCGAACTACTGTTATCGTACAGGCCCAAGGTATGTGTACTCAGCAGCATGTGACGTCTGCCTCAGGACGGCAGCGGCATGATGTCGATGGCTGGCTTTGGCTCCCTACTGTCCATCGACAGCGCCAGGTCAACGTTCCCCGACCTGCAGAACTTTCGCGTGCGAAAGGTGAGCTCGCGAACACGCCCTGGTGCGGTGCACAGAAGAGTGCATCTTGTCACGGCAGCAGGTGCCTTGCTGTTTGAGAAAGTGCCCCTGCTGGCTGGTCGAAGTCGTAGTTGGGCAACACTGCACTGAAGAACAGGTGGAAGGCTACAGGCGCGTCTTTGCGCATACTGCTCCCATTTTCTTCGAGCGGAGCATCGCACGCCCGGAGACCGGCGAGATCTCCAGCCTCAGCTGCGAGGAGGCCCCCGGGCACAGTATTGTCGTGTCGGTGTTCGAGATACCGCACACACCCGAGACCACAGCGGTGGGTTGCTGTCGGTGATGCGGGGCGCCAAAAGCGCTGCAACTTTGTCATCGCTTGCGTCACGCCACGCTGACGATGTGCGCATGGCGTCAGGCGCTGCCATGGCACAGCGCGTGTGGAGGGGGCCCGAGGGTCAGCATCGGCCGCGAGTGGGTGGAAGCGTGCAGTTGGATACGCTCAACACATGGGGAATGCCGCTCTGCTCCGCAGGCAGTGCTGGACCGAGAACATGAGTTTCGATTCCTGGCAGTCCAGACGCAGCCGCTGGCAGACGAACCTGATGCGGCCGCGCGGCCCGAGCCCCTGGCGGTGAGCTGTCCTGCTCCTGGCGGCACATGCGGCCGCCTCACAGAAGCAGATGCTGCGTGCTCCACCCCTGCTGGGGCTTGTTGATCTAGATTGGATTGAAATAGTCAATTGAAGAAATCTATTTGGCAATTGAATTTAAAAAACATAGGATTTCCAGTTCATTACAAAGAATCGTGCCACAGTGCATCATGAGCTGCAGACCGCGCGCAGCGGCGGTTGCCACCGCGTGTTTTCCCCCAAAGTCCGAGCCGGGCGCCACAGCTGCACTCTGCTCAGCGGCCCGCTCAGCATGCCACACCCGGTCGGCAGGTGATATGCGGGCGGTGGGACGACGCCTCGTACAAAGCGCGGCGCTGCCCGCCGGCCGAGTTTGAGCGGCGCTTCGGGGCGCACGGCGTCGACCGCGTCTGGAGGTGCGCTGGCCGTTTTGCTGTCGCTGTGTGCCGTTTCAGCGCCGTTTCAGGGGGGTGTCCTGCCATGGGTGTCCAGCTGGCAGCTGCGCGAAGGCGTTTCTGCAAAGGTGATGGTAGGGCACACCAGCTTTTCCGGGTCCGAGTTGGCTGCGGCATTTTGAAAATCTGCCTGCCGGGTGGCTGCAGGGACGACGTGCTGCCCTGCCGGACGTATCTCAGGTGCGCAGCCTTCAGAAACGACTCTGCCGGCGCAGGCCACGAGTTGCTGGGGGCGCTGCACTACGCAGTGCTGCCGCAGTATTCCATGGCCAGGCGTGTTGGATTCGTGTTGAACAAGAGCCACCTTCCGCTTCATTGAGCACCAACGCCTCTGCTCCTTTGAGGCAACCAAGCGCATCATAGCTGTCAGCGACAGCGCGGGCACGAGCATACATGCAGTACATGTTTAGACGCATCACATCGTATGCCACTGCGTGTGCACGCTGCGCAGGCATTGCGTGCTGGCCGCAAGGAAGCTGGGCCCCGAGGCGGAAGTGTCCTTCCTGAACGAGACCTACCTGGCGGATCGGGTCACCACAGTGCGGCAGCACCTGGAGCGCAACCCAGGGATCATGACGGAGCTGCCGCCGCCGTCGCTCGCCGCGCGGTACAGCGGATGAGGCGACGTGATGCTTCCCGGGAGTCGAGTGTCGGGCACCCGCAGCTGATACGAGCGACCTGATCAGCAGTGGTAGCGGCACTGCAGACGCGCAGAACGGGATGCGCAGACTGCGGTGCCACAGCAGCGTACCTCTCGATGGGGTGGATCCCTGGTTTGCGTGCCCAATGTCTTACAGCACGAGCTACGCTGTTGTCGTCGCCGCTCTTGGAATGAGCATTGCGCGCTGCCGAGACGCCTTCCAATCTGCGCCTCCAATAAGCTGCGCATCGCCTCCTAACTTCATTGAGGAGGTGCGAGAAACCAACGGCAGGCAGCGGATTAATCCAGGAAGATTTACTGAAAGAATCGATGCGCTGAGAAGTCTAAACCCTCTAACAACCTTGGCGCCAATGCCGAGGCCCGTTCGCTTCGAGTCAGCGCGAAACGCTTCGCTGTGCCATTCCGCTGCTCTCGCAACGTGCTTGGCACTTGCAACCAGTGATTCCAAGTCGTTCGCGTAGCCCTGCACGGGGCCTTGCACGCTGGCACGGCGCTGCGCCTTGACGAGCAAAATTCAACGCTGAGGGCCCGCGGTGCGTGTAGAAGGTCGCTCCACCGGCCCTGCCGCCTCGTTCGGGCTTCGATGATGGCACAGTTTTCAATCTGAGCCTCACCGCAGCGCAGCCGCGTGCAAGCGTCCCTTGACCTCCAGTGTCACGCTGTTCAAGAATGGGCGGGTGTGACAGTCGAGGTGGGGGTCACAGCAGCCTGCAGCGAGCGGCCCTGACAGCGCAGCCACGGCGGGGCGGCTGCTGTCGCGCATGACGGAAGACTAGCCAAATCTGAGCCAGGCGAGTTGAACCTTGCGCTCTCGAACGTCTCGCACAACGTCAGAGTGCTTTCGCTGCTCGACCTGCTGCGTGCTGTGCTACTGCAAATTTTCTTTGCCTTTGTGCTGGACGTCACCCTGCTTCTGGCTCACGGCCTGGAGGACTCGCTTTGCCCGGCCAGCTTCACATGCACATCCCTGCTCCAGCGCGGATGGTTGCGCGCCCCCTTTCACTGAGCAGCTCCCTCTGCTGCGCAGAGCACCCTGCGACGGCGATGACGATGCAACGCTTGGCGCGAGAAGGTTCCCTCCGAGCAGTCACGCGACGGCAGCCGCCACGCCGGGACTGCATCGCCGTCAGCGGCCGCCCTGCAAGGCGCGGCTCGAGCCCTCACCCTCCTTCTCCTCAAAGCTCATTCAAGGCCGCGCACACTCACACGCACAAGTCCTCCTGCTGCTGATGACCTCATATAGGCCGTCTGAAAACACCCCTCCCGGGGACAACCTCTCTGTTGAACCTGGCGTCTTGAGCCACTGGGCATGCCGGCTGTGGTTTGCTGCGCCGTCAGGCCCGCCAGCAACTGTCCGAAGCAGCTACTCGTCGCAAGTAGGCCTCTGGCGACCAGCCTCGGCTGCACAGTTGTGCAGCGGCGCGTGCGGCACCGCAGCCGGCCGCTGCCGCACGTCAGCCTCTCCTGTGGCCAGTTGCCAGCCCTGCTGTCGCCCTGCTGTCTGTAGCGTCGAGCGCTCGCAAGAGCAGCATCGCAAAACGCTCGCAAGAGCAGCAACGCTCGCAAGAGCAGCATCGCACAGCGCTCGCAAGAGCAGTAATACAAATGGCAAAGCAGTCGTGGTCACATAGAAGCGAAGATGATGCAGTCACGGACGCAGTCGAGAATCGGGCAAGCAGATGAGAGACATCGAGCAGAGCACACCAGAGAACTCTGGCGCCCCAGGCGACGTGGATAGCTAGATGAAGCGTCGCCTGACTGTGCTGATTAGCCCTTCGGCCGGGTCGCCAGAGGAGCCCGCAGGTTCGCAGGTCAAGCAAATTGCAGATGGACACATGGCATCAAGCCGAGACCCGATCCGCCAGAGCACCGCGCAGCGGCATCGATCAAGGCAAGGCATACGCGTCATGGCCGTATCGGTATGTACGTATCTATGGCCGTATCGGTATGCACGTATGGTCAAGCAATCGTGCGTGATGGCCTATGCAAAGCCAACTATGGCACAGACTTTGAGCGACTGATGTGCATTGCAACAAAACCCCGGCAGTGTAGACTTCAGAAAGATGCAGAACCCTTCGCGGCACCTGAAGCCGGAGGCCGGAGAGATCCAGAGATGTGAGGTCCGGGGCTCCCCCCGGGCGCGGACAGCTGGATGAAGTGCCCGGGGGCGGTTGCGGAGGAGCCCTTCCGCCGTGCCCCGGCCTGGAGCCGGCGTGTGCTGACCACACGCACAGCGCGGTGCACAGCGCAGCGCACAGCGCTACAACGACTATGACGAGGCAACCCGAGAAGCCTTCTTGACGCCTGTCCGCTAGCAGTTTCAGCACGCAAGCTTCCTTTACTGATGGGCATTCAACCTGGCATTTGCTGAACGTTTTCGAGGCGTGATGCCGCCGCCTTTTCTTCCGGGTTCGCCCGCGCCTTTTGCGTCCCAGGGCTGCGTCTTCGAGCCCGGACGTTCAACACCTGTCGAGCCTGCCGAGAGCCTTCTACCGCAGCCGGCCACCGCTGGGATAGCTAGAGGAACTGCGGGACTGACCAGCACTTTCGGAATGGAGCCCACGCCCCCAGCCCGGCTGCCAAGATGCGATCACTTTCGGTGCCCAATAATGGAGCTGAAAGCCTGTTACATGGCCTGATTAATCCCTGATTAGATGTGACATCATTCGTTAAGTCTTACTGAGGCGCAATTCCCATTTCTCTGTGTCTTCTTGTTGCCACACTGCCACGCGCCTGTCGCGCCGCCAGATGCGTCCGATCCTGGCTTCCTGCCTTCTTCAACTGCCTCACTTTTGACTTGCAATCTGCAACAACGGCTTCTTGCTTTGCCGTTGGACGCCGCGCCCGTGCATTAACCACCGCGCCGCAGGTCCTGAACGCTCCCGGTCACCGAGCCTGGTCGAGCCACACTTCAGGCGGGGGCGCTTCAGTAGGGCGTGTTGCAAGGCGCTGCCCAGCCGCTATCAGATGCGCTGGCTGCCTGGGCCCAGAAAACGTGTCGCGTCTGCTATCTCTTTGCTTAGGGGCCATTTGCTGCCGTCTGTCCTGCAAGACGCGCGCCATGTCTTTGAGGCTGCGCAGGCTGCAGCCTGCTCCCAGCTGTGCCGTCGCTTGGTCGTGCCGGGGGCCCGCCGCCCTTCAAGCCCGTCGCCGACCCAGATCCTCGGCAAGCATAGATGCGCTGGCCCTTGAACTGTGTTATAAACTGGTTGATCTCACATGAATGCGGAAGGATTCTGTTCTTGGGGTTACTCACTGTTCTCAGCAGCGTTTTGCGAGCCACCTACTGCTATCCAAGGCATTTCGAGGTGATTCTGGGTGACCTGCCATGCTGCCTTCTGTGCTGTGGAATGCGCGCCGCCTTGCTTCACCGTGCGCAGAGTTTCAGAGGCTCCCTGTGGGGTCCAAGGCGCCTTCCAGTAGCCAGATGCGCTGGCGCACCGTCTCTTCTATTCAGCTGCAGCTTCAGCCAAGCTCTGCCAGTTGGCTGGATGTCAGAGGTTGGGTGGGTGCCATGCTGCCTTCTGTGCTGTGGGACGTGCTCCTTTCGTTTCTGGCGGCGCGTAGGGCGCCTTGGATTTCAGGCGCGCCACCCTGTACCAACAACAGATGCGCTGGCTCTTGCCTCCTCGCTTTGGGTTCCCCTCACAGCATCACAAGCCTTCCTCGAGTCTTCAGAGGTGCCATGCTGCCTTCTGTGCGCGCGTATGGGCGTCTGGTGTCTGGGCTCGTGCAGGCCCTCGTTCAGCCACGAACCCCGCCCGACCTGCTCGCGACACCATCCAGATGCGCTGGCCTCCTCCGTCGCTTCCCCCCAGCTCCTGCCACCATCCTCCTTGATCCTGCCTGACGCCTTCGCCTCATCCAGTGCATCCGCGCAGTGTGCCCTGCCTTGTGCACCGCGCGGCGCCGCTTCGAAGTGCGCAGGGCGCGTTGATGGTGCCGCCGCGCTCCCCCACCGTGGCGGTTGAGCTTCAGCTGGCGGCAGCAGCGTCTGGACGGCCGCGAATCGCGGCGCCGGCTTGTGCGGCCGCAGCTTCCACCGACGGCCCCCGCAGCTTCCAGATGCGGCAGTCTTTTCACTTTTCGACACTTTTCTGCAGTCTTTCCTTTGGCTTTTCTCTATGGCTGATGCTGACCTTGACACATGACTCTTCTGACAAAGCGACCTCCACATCTGACTAGACGCCCGTCTGGGCTTTCCTCTTCGCCTATTTGAGACTTGACCAGTTTTCCTTTCGATGCCTTCATCAAGCGATCTAGACATTGCAGTTTGAGCTATATCACACTTTCTTCGCGGTGCTGCTTCCTGTGCTTCGCACTCAGCGCAGTGCGCACGCTTTGCTGCCAGCTGTCTGTGACTCGAGAGCTCTGACCCCGAGCTCTGCACGCCGCGTGCCCTGGTGATGCGCCGCGGGCAGTCCAGGGTGCTGGGCTCCACACCCTGGGCTCGAAACGCCCCCGGCGCTGAAGGGCTCGCGGCACACGTATCCAATGCGAGTGCCCTGCGGCACGTCAGCCTGTCCTGGCCTGCAGTTCTCCAGCAGAAGTCGCTTCCCCCTGATCGGCGTGCAGTGCGCGTAGTGACGCTGCCGCCGCCACCACCGGGCGCTGCCGCATGCGCAGTGCGGCAGGTACTCTGCTGCAGGCACCGGCAGCAGCCGGCGCGGCCCGCGGCCTCCGTCGCGGGTCCCGCCAACAGCTGCTGCCGACTGTCCGGGCGCCGCGGGCGGGTCCCCTATCGGCGCGGCAGCGCCTCGAGTCAGGGCGGCAGTGGCCGCCCTGACAGGGCGCTGCGACCAACGCGCACGGGGCTGCCTGCGGCCGTCTCTGTGGAGCCTCCAGCATGGCCCGCCGCTGTTCGAGGTGCTCCTTGGGCATCTAGCTGTTCGGCGGACAGTCTCCAATCCCGCCTCGCGGGCGGGTGACAGCCCCGCCGCAGCCGCGTGGCACCATGTGCCCTGTGCACAGCCAGTGCGTCCTGCGCCAGTTCGGGGTGCCTCCTTAGGAGGGTCAGTGCTTTTCTCCCGCGGGGAAAAGGGGTTGGATTCTCGGGCCTTGCTGGAACCAGCTTCCCAGTGCTGAGCGCACGCCGCTCAGCCCTGCACGGAGAGTTCAGCCCGCGCAGCCCGGCGGGCGGGCATTAAGGTGTGCCTGACGAGCTGCATGATGGCACACTGAGGAGAGCTTAGCCCTGCTCCATGCCCGCTCAGGGGTGGGACTTTCCCCGCCGTTCTGCATTGCGCCCTCCCCATGGCCCTGACCCAAGAGCGAGCCAGAGCCGCGGCTGTTGGCGGATGCGACCTTGGGCGGGGAGGGCGTGCCTCCCAGTGGGGAGCCTCCCAGTGGGGATTTTGTGGGACGCCTTGACAAGGGGCGATGGCAGATGCGCTGGAAGCGCGTGCCGTGCATGATGGCACGGCGTCGGCGGCCGATGCAGGCGCCGGCCTGCGCCGCCCCTCGAGTCGGATCCCACCTGATGTGCCACCAGGTCAGCGCCTGCTGTGAAGGCGGCTGGGACCCGTGTGGCCAGGCCTGGCTGGCATCAGCGTGCTGAGCGCCATCGGTGGGATGCCGGCTCGCCCGCTGTTGAGCGGGATGCTACTGGTCTGGGCCTTGGCCTCGAGGCTTGGCTGCTGGGTGTGCTGTGCACTGCCCTATAAAGCGCCGGCCAAAGACAGGCGGCCGTCTCAAGGCAAATGCGTTGCTGCGCTGGCGGGGTCCCGGGGCGTTTCCACAAAGGAGGCTGAGGCAGCAGGCTGACACAGCGTGTGCTGCAGGGCACACTCGTATGCGGGGCCTGTGACACGTGCATCTGCGGCTGCTCTTGAGGCAGCTGTGCCTCGGGGCGGCACGGCTGCCGGCACGCCGTCCCAGGCTCGGCCGCAGCTCCCGGGCCGGACATGCAGCAGCCGCTGCTGCACCCTCTGCAATGCCTGCATCGCAGAACAAGGTGGGCAGCCAGCTCTGCATGCATTCTGGCCCTGGCTTGCTGCGCTCCTGGGAGCCGGCCGCCGCTGGTCGGCGCTGCTCCGACACGACAGCAGCGCTCTCAGAACGGGGTCAGACAGAGGCAGAGTTCAAGGCCGGCAGCTCGTGCACCGACTTGTGCAATTTCGCACCCTTCTGCTTTTCAGACTTTCCTCACAGCGCCAGCACTTTTGGCAGATCGACTTCGACTTGCAGCCGGCGCTCAATTTCCTTGCAGCCTTGCATTGCGCACACCCCATGTGGCGACTCGCGAGAGTCCAGTCTGCAACTTCCGATCTGAGTCCTTCGCGGCTCCTGCAATCGCAGCAGCAGTTTGCGGCAGCGGGCAGCGCTGGATATGTAGCAGGAGGGTTTAGCTGACACTGCCTTTCGATAGAACAAGGTTGCACTGCGTTCCCCGGGAGGCTGCCATGATTATATCCAACTGAGAAGGCGAAAGTCTGAGGCGGGCCCCCGACGGCGCGGCGCTGTGCGGTCAGCTGCGCAGCTGCAGCCTCGGGCGGCGTGACATGTGTGTTTGTGTGTGTGCGCGCCACGGTTTGTGTTGAGGAGACAATTCACCCTGGGCGATGATGACATCGATCAAGGGCTGCTGAGCGGGGGCTGGCCTTGCGCCCGCCCCTGCAGAGAGGCGCCAAACTACACTTGATCTGAGCCCCAACTTTTTGCCAGTGACATGTCCTGCTGTTTGTGTCTTGTGCGTCAACCTGCTGACATGGTGCTCTTGAGCTTCAAAGAGTTTTCTACCCTGTCCATTGACGTTGAGTGATGGTCATTCCCCGTTTTTCCCTTCCTCTTGCCTGGTCAGCGCAGCGGATGGCAGCCGCCTGATGCGCTTGTGCCTTTGCATATACTTTCACCATCTGCGCAGCTGATGGCAGAGCACGGTGGCTACCTGATGTGCACATCATGCGCCTTTGCTTTACGCTTGTGCACCTGCAGGGCTCGTCTGGAGGTGGCATCCGCCGGCGCCATCAGGTGTGCGGCATGTTCCACCCGGGCTTCAAATCCTGCATACCCACCTACACCGGTGGCAGACTGCTGCGTTTGTTTCCTTCCAAAGCCTGTGGTAATGGCCTGCACTTGCCTGGAGCAGTAACTTTTGGCGCCTCCCGTGCTGTCTGCGCGCCAACGAACGCCCCCCCAAAGCGAGCGAATCTAGAAGGTGCAAACGGCAAAGGCGGCGTCTGCACTTCCGCAGCAGCCCATCTTTAATACTTTGCTGCGTCCCCAATAGTTCCCATACTGTATGCTGCAGCGCCATAACATTTGCACTTTAGCGGTGCACTTCGCGGTGCCGTGGCGCCATTTGAGTGCTTTGCGAGCAAGCGATGATGCGAGTGACAGCCGGATGCCTGCCTCACTGCCCTGGTAAGATCCTGCACGAGGCCGCACAAGTGCAATGCCACGTGATCACATACTCACAGTGGCTGTCGAAGTGGTTGGGCACTTGTGCCGGTCTCTCCCCTATACCCTAACTATGAGAATCCGATGCGCAGAAACCGTCACACACGCCTGCACCCCGAGCGACCAATTCCGCCTCCCGCCGCCCCCTTCTGTCCACTCCTGCTGCTTGCAACTCCAGCTCAAATTTGCTGGCGTGGGATCGCGACCGCCGCTGCCGTTGCTCTCGCTGGTGAGGACAGTTGCCTCCTACTTCTTCTTGCGAACCTGAAAGCCTACTCGGCTGTTTGCAATGCGTCTGTTGACACTCCGCTGTTCGACTCGTTCATGCATGAACCCTGGCTCTGAATGGCGGGATATGGCCGCATTGTCAAGTGTCCTTTCCAGCTTGCACCTGACAAACCTCCGAGGCACGTCAGTTTGTTTGAACCCAACCGTCGATGCTCCATGAGGTATGAACATGTATACAGAGCACAGCACAACAGTCTCGTTATCACCAAGCAAGGCGTCATCGGCTGTTCAGAATGTTACCTGGCGTCCGACGTGGCAGACGAGTATTGTGCTGTGGTCAACTCCGCAGATCCGCGTCTCTGATGCGTTTACAGTACATTGGCCACTAAAAAATGCCTCTGCAGCCTGTTGCTGGCGCAGCCGGCGTGCGGGGCCGCTGCAGCACCTTGCGGGCTCGTTCTGGCAGACTGTCAGACACGAACCACCGGGTAGGTGCCGCTGAGCCTTCCTGACGCAATCATCCTCACTCCAATGAGCTACCATGTTGCTGCAGGTCCACCAGCTCTCAATAATGGCGACCACATCCCACCACGAGGTCCGGTTTGCGGGTGCGAGTCTGTGCAACAATCCCTGTTGTGCAACAGTCATGCCTTGGGTGAGGAGCACCTTGCAAGTAATGTTGTTTTCGAGCAATCAGATTGGCTTCTGATGGTTGTCAACGCTGAGCGGTGCCCCCAGAGCCAAACCTTCCCAAGCGGCACCTCTCGCGGACGGCGGAGCGGAGGGCCCGACACATATACGGCTCGACTGGTACTGCCTCATCAATCGTCCGGAGCCTTCCATCCGAAGCCGTCTGCTGAGGCGTTTCTGCATGGACTCCTGCGCAGATGCGGAGCCCGGCCGCGGCAGCGTGAAGCACCATGGCCCGGGTGGCGCCTTCTTCCGCCCTGCCGAGGACATCAGTCTCATGCGGTGCGCGTCGCACTGCTTCCTCTCTCATGGTGGTGGCTCCGGTGCTCGCGCCTGGCTGCTGAGAAGCAGTTGTGGGGAGCAGCAATTTGGGTGCTTGACGGCCTTGCGGGTGTGAGGCGACAGTCCCAGAGCGCCGAGGCTCCTCCCAATGCTGACGCAAGTGCGGTCACTCGTGCATGCGGACAGCCCCTGCAGCGGCAGCAGCAGCAGCTGCACTGCCGCTGCCGCAGCAGCGACCGCCGGAACGGCAGCAGAGGCGCTCTACGCAAGGCTGGTAGGCACACCGCCGCCGGCATGGCCTGACTCTGGATCAGGGAAGTTCTCCCCACGCAGGCTGAGCTCCAGCGGCATGAGCCGCCGCAGCTCCAGCGGAGAGCTGGATGTCAACGTGCCGCTGCACCGGGAGGGCTCCCCCGCCCGCTTTGCCCGTGCGGGCAGCTCCACCGGCAGTGGCCTGTCGTCGCTTGGCGCCGACCCGGCCAACAACACGTGCGTCGCATACCGCGGCCCCTTCGGCCACCTGGGGGAGGACCCGGACTACGACGCCGCCGCCGTCACGACCAGTGCGCCTTTTTGTGCCTTTTCTGGCGACTCTTCAGGTGCAGGTTGTTGCATTGTCAGTGTGGTGTTGCTCGAGCCAGTGCGTTTGCTCGTTTTCGAGCAGTGCGGGATGAGTTGAGCGCGGTCGCTCGGAGACCCAGCTGCAGCTCTGCGCGGCTGATGCCATGCAGGCTTCTTTTGTGTGTGTACCACGACCAGAAAAGCCGTCCACACGTCATGGCGTGCTTGATCTGGCTGTAAGAGTGTTCTGCCTGCGCTGCCCGCAGACCACGGTCCGCGCAATTGAGCTTCTGCCGGCCGCTGGCTGCCGCCGCAGTTGCCATGCCGGCAGTGAGCACCATGGCCGCGGATCCTTGCGACTGCCGTGTCGCGCGCGCCCCATGTGGTAGACTGGCTGCGCTGAATTTTTGAGAGGGGGAAGCACCACAGAGCATGCCGTATCCCCTTCGTTGATGCTCTAGCTAGCAGAACCGAAGCGCTCAGGAACCCTGTCAGTGAACCAGTTCACTGTCTTGTGCATTTTCGCCTTTGCTCTGTCTGTCAGGATCAGGCTCGAGCTCGTTTAGATCATGGAGTCGCGGTGTCTAGGTGTGCTTGCATGGAACAGGTGCCTGTCTTCAAACCGAGACTTTCATGTCTGCGCTGTGGGGGCCGGGGATCAGGGGGAGGGTGCGGGGCTCTAGTTTCAACTCAGGCGGCTGTTGCTTGGGCATGCGTACAGATGCATGTGTTGTTGCCTTTCCCGAGGTGGCGCGCAGGTGGCTGAACAAATTTGACGTTGCGCATGAAATACCTAGGTAATTCGGAAGGGCAAACCGCTCTTTCAGACGTTTTTGCCTGCACCTGTTTCCATCCATCGCTGCCTGCTGGAAAAATCGACAACGGACTGTCACAACGTCTACACCTTGCGTTCAAGATGGTAACTATCCCTCTGTTGCTGCACATCTTGTCGCTGCCCAGGCGGCTCTAAGCTGCCGGCCTTTGCAAGCGGATGCGGCTTCGCAGCTCATCTGTGCGCTTTCCCTCATCCTCCCAGCCTTGCCGCTTTTACCTCTGCAGCATGCTCAACCGGAGTCCAGCTGCCTCTCCCACCTGACAGCCACCTACCGCCCGCCCCAGGCCCTGCAGAATAAATTGTAAAGCTGTGCGCCAGCTGTGGGTGTCGTTCACCGGGCAACGGGAGGCTCACGCTTACTACAACAGATTGTGCAAGCGGACTGGCACATCCCGATTGCAGCTGCGATGCACCGCCTGCACGACTCTGCGCAGCCACTCACCCCGTGAACCAGCGGCAAGAGTGGACTCAGTGCCCTTCCCGGCCGAAGTCCAGCACATGCTCCATCTGCACGTGCCGCATGCCGATTGTAGCTGATGACACAATCACGGCTTCACGGGATGTCGAATTCCGTTATGATAGCGGGCTCTACGCCCTTTCCTCCCTCATTGACCAGCAGGCAGGACCGTCACAGCGTGGCCGGCCGATATGCAGGGCAGTGTCGTCAATGCAACTTCAAGCACATCAAGACCGGGCTCTCACGTGTGGGTGCGGCGGGTTGCGCTGGTGCAGGCTGCCACCGTATGCGTAGGGCACTGCGGGCATGCGGAAAGGGAGATGATTTTCTGGTTGCCGCTTTTGGAGCATGCCATCCGACGCTTGTGCAGGACGCAGGACTCCCGAAAGTGCCCATGTTGACCCGGCGCAGAGACCTTGCCCACCGCCCGATGCTGGCCAGCTCGCCTCGCAGGGCTGTGCCGTGCCCCGGATCCTGCGTGTGCAGCCTGCAGCAGTGGAAGCGAAACACCGCACGGCACTTGCACAAGGTATAGCAGCGGCGCACCGATGTAGGGGTCTGGGTGCTGCACGCTCCAGAGCTGCTTCTCCCCGCGCGCCAGCATGGCGTCGATCACCTTGGGTTCCCGCTACAAAAGCCAGGACTACACTGGTCGGGCTGAACATGCTTGTTGGGTTTGGCAGGTTTCCTTAGAAGTGTTGGGTCTGACAGCCACGCCCAAGGCTGGAGCCTCGGCAGGCACAGCAGATGCTGCTGATGCAGCAGCACGGCAGCTCGAGGGGCGGCGTGCAGGCGCTGAGCCGCAGCAGAGGCTGCAGGATTGACCAGGCATAGGCAGAGCATGCGCACCAAGGCGCTGTTCTTGTCAAACTCGCCACGGATGCGCGCAGCCTGCGTGCCAGGAGCAGCACGGGTCTGTATTAATAACCGCTCGTTCGTGAACGCTGCACGCGCCCTGATAGCTGCTCACACTGGTCTGGCCACTGATCACAGCTGCCTGTTTCTGCACGGTGCGACCACATCGGCGACGCACTGCTTGAAGAGGTGCAGCACAGGCAGTACAGGCTGCGATGCGAGCGATCGTGACAGTGTTGAGTTGCATCAAGCATCATCTTGTTTGCAGCGCCGGGGTCGGGAGCCCGCTGCAAAAGCTCACCTCCTCCCAAAAGATCTCTCGTCGCACTGCCCAGCTGACGACGTTCTTCAGCGCGTGTCGGTACAGGTGGACAGCCCGCAGCCGCTGCATTGGCGATGCCATGCCGGCAGCAGGCCGCCAGCGTCGTGCGTGCAACTAGGACTCGGCTGCACTGTGCAACTGGTGGGACTGAGCTAGATGAAATCTGAGCCAACGCCTCAGCCACTGGCTTCACACTACAGTGGAGGTAGAGACAACGGATCGCGACGCGCAGACGCAGGATTGCGGAGGAGTACTGGTGCTTCGCTGTAGGTTGCAGAGCTTGGAGGGCTTGCGGAGCGAGCTGAACCCTACTTTGATGCGCTTGCTGACGTGTGCTTTGGCAGACAGGCCAACTCGGCCGAATTCGTCTGCTGAAGAGGCCGTGGACGGCACGGTAAGTAAGTCATCGGCCATGTCGTCGCTGTTTTTGGCAGCTCATTTTCAATAAAGGTGCACCACGAAGCCACATTCATTTTGAAACCTCTTGCGATCTGTTGACTGACAGCCGCAGATCGCGCCTAGAGTTGAACCGCAGGAGTCAAAGTCATCGATGACGCAACAGTGAACTTGCAGAAGACTTCACTAATCACTGCCTGATGGCTCCTGGGTCACTGCAACAGAACTCCTTGAAACGGACAGCGCTGCTCACCAACTCAACCACACATTTCACAGTCAGACCGCAGCTGCTCCGCGCCTGCATTGGACACCATTGATCGCTTCATGTAGAGTTTCGTCGTGATGGCCTATCAGACTGCAGCTCTTGCAGCCGAAGCGGCCTCCCCACCAGTGCCGCTGGCATCTCCTTCGGTGGGCTCCGACGATGAGGACTTCGCCTCCGCCTGCAGCGGCAGCCAGCGGAGCGAGTCGCCGTCGCCGGTCAGCGGCTCCGCGTTCAGCAGGATCAGCTTTGGCGCGGCCAGCAGCGGCAGCATCGACGGCAGTGCCTCCAGTCTGCTACGGGCGCCCAGCACCCTGGGACCGCCGCCTGTGCCGTCGCGGCCGTCCGAGCTCGGCAAGCAGCAGCTTCTGCGTGCGACGGCAGAAACTGAGCCCCTGGACGGCGGTGCACACGGCGAATTAGGCGATAGTTGGCAGCCGCAGCCGCCCAGCAGCAGCGCGCATGCGGCTTCCATCGAGGTTGGCTGCCTGACGGCGCAACCCGCGTTAGTGGCGCTGGCGCACGGCGGCGACGCCAGCGCGTCAGAGATCGAGCCGGCACCCGCTGAGGAGGCCGCCGCTCCTGTGTCGCCAGTGCGGCCGTCCTCAGAGCGCCTCCTGCCGCCACCGACCCTGCCGCCATTGCAGGTCCGCTCCAACACAGGATGTATGTGCCCAGGAGTTTGCCACTACCGCCTTGCTCGTGGTCGGGAGCACGAAAGCCTGCTCACCTCGGGTCTGCTCGCTGGATGGGCGCCCCCGGACACACAACAGCACAACACCGCCCATGGTACCCCGCCACATGTTGCTGCACACGCGCCGCGGCTGCTCTTCACCTCACTTCACCTGGCCCGGCCCCAAGAATGGCGCCTCATCGCAGCTGGGCGGCAAGACAGGCCGGCGAGTGACGTGGGCGGCAAGCGTGGTGTCTCCCCGGCCGCGCGCCCGGCGGCGCAAGCGGCGGCGCTGGGGCCCGGACGGCGGCGGCACCCGTGGCTCCTTCGTGCTGCCCTGCCCGCCGGACGACGGTGCGGCGCTTGGCGGCATGAGCGCCTTGCCTTGAGAGCTGCTGCGTGGGTGCTCTGTCGTGCGCTCAGAGGCTTGTCAAATCGTCGATCATCGGGTGAACTTGGCAGCGTTCACTCGTGCTTCCGACCTCCAGGCCAGTGTCCACTGTCTGGTGGTCATCACTTGACCACCAATGGCACGGTGCAGGTGAGGCGGAGGGCTTCGGGGCGGCGCGGCTGGCGCGCACCGCTGCCGCAGCACTGGCGCTGTGGGCCCACTGCTGCAGCTGCTTCCTGCTGCCGTTGCTGCTGCTGCGACTGGGCATGGCGCCGCCCGGCTCGCAGCGCCTGACGAGGGTGCCGGCGCAGCACCCGACCATGCCGGGGGTCCCGCATGGCGGCGGCGGCGGCGCCGCCCACGGCAACCCGCTGCTGTTAGTAGCGCTGCTGGCGCTGGCGGCGGCCGTGTCGGGCGCCGCATTCGGCGAGCGGCTGCGCGCCTGGGTAGCCAGGTGAGGCGGTGGAGTCCGTTTCGGAGGCAGGCCTGTGGACACAGAACATTGGGCACCAGAGTCTTTCTGAGCGAACACGGATGCTGCACCTGCTGCGGAAGCGCAATTTGTCGTCCCAGGAAGCAGTCGTGCAGTCACGACTGCGGGCTCTGCTGGAGGAGTCTGACGTCACTTGTCAGTCTTCAGTGTTCCGCCAGCACCGTGCCTGCCTCCCCTGTCCAGCCGCTGGCTAACGCCCCCAACTGCGCAGGCAGCCACGCGCGTCGGCCACACGCCGAGCTTGTGCCGTGCACGCCGCCGCGGGCTGTGGCGCGGCGGCGCTCCTCGCGGTGGCCTGTCGCCTGGCGCCGCCTCTATACCGGCGCACCGGCAGCGGCATCGGCCTGCTGGAGGGTGGGTACCCGATGCTGCTGGCCCTTATCCTCACATCTTCCCTGCAACACAGCCTCTATCGTGTTGCGCCGTCAATCGCCTCCCTGCGTGCTGGAGGTGCCCAGCCTTTTCCGAAGCGCACCTGGCGCTACTGAAGCCAGCCAGCACATCCCACGAAACACTGGAGCTTTGCAACGTAGGCGTCTTTGCCATAGCGGCTGCCCTCGTTGCGGCGGCCGGATCTCTGGCGGCGGATGCGCAGTCGCTGGGGGTGCAACGCGACTGGCTGTGGGAGCTGCTGGGCTGCGGCGCTGGCGCGGCCGAGCCCTGGCCGCGGGAGCAAGGCGCGCCGCTGTTCCTACTAAGGCCTGTTTCGACATGGAGGGAACACCGCCTGTTTATGCTCGTCATTCACATAGTGTGGCGGCGCGCCTGGCTGCGAATGGTCAGAGGATATGCAGAGCTGCGCCCGGCTTTGCAGTGCACCCCCTGCCTGAACTGACGGTACGTTCACATCATGCAACACCGAGCTGTCGCTGGACTCGTTGCTGCTTCCCGCGCACCCCACCGTGATGCCGCCCCTCCCCCCGCTGCAGACGTGGCGCAGGGCCTGGCGGCCTGCGAGCTGGGCGGCACGCTGACCGGCGGCCTGCTGCTGCTGTGCTTTGGGCCGGCGTCCGCTGCGGTCGCCGCCGCGACGCTGCACCTGGTGGCGTGGCTCGCCAGCGCCGCCCTGCTCAGCCGTTTCAGGTGGTCCTGACGTTCCCGCCAGCGGCCCTGCTGCGGCCTGCCGCGCCTTTCTGGCCGGCCCCTGCTCGCTGCGACCGCTGGCCGCCACCGGTTTCGGCTGTGTGCACTCACAGGGAGCTTGACAGCAGTCATGACGGGAAGACATGCGCGTGCGCCGAGACAAACCCCCATCATACCGCCTCTCATGCACTGGAGTGCCGCGTTCCAGCTCAATCGTGTTGCATCTGCTGCAGAGTGGCGCCAAGCAGCTCGGAGCTGGAGCTCACGGCTGCCAGCCCGGCGCTGCCGCAGCCCGGGTGCAATGGCCACAGCGACACGAGCGGCGCCGGGCAGCAGGCGCCGGGCGGTTTCTTGGACGAGCTTTCAGAGATGCAGCAGCAGCAGCAGCAGCAGCAGCAGCAGCAGCAGCAGCAGCAGCAGCAGGCGGTGCCGTCCATTGCCGGCCAGCGCCGGGGTGGGCTGCTGGACGCGTGGGCCGGCCTGCAGGGCTGGGCAGAGCAGCCGGCGGCSCCGGCGGCGGCCGCGGCGGCGCTGCTCCACGCGACCGTGCTGGACTTGGGTGCGCCTCATACCATCCTTGAGAGCCGCGGCTCCGGGGCGTGTCCCCAGAAGGTGTTTGCAGTGGGACGCCCTGACCGCCTTGCAGGCACAGGCCGGTCCTGCGGCAGTGAGTGCCGACCATGCTGGCGGCTGTGTTCACCGGTGTGACCTCGGTGCGCCTCCCGCAGGCGTGCTGACGCTGGCCTTCCTGGCGTCGCGGGGGGCGCCGGTCGTGGCAGTCGCAGCCGCCGCCGCGACCGCCGGCGTGGCTTCAGCGCTTGGCGGCGCCGTCGCGCCCGCGCTGTCCGCAAAGTCGGGAGGTCAGTCTCCTGTCTCGGACCCTTTGCCAGCCACCGCCTCGGGGGAGACCGGCGCCGGTGAATCTGCGGCGGCAACTGCCCGGACACGCTTGGCGGGGCTGTCACACCCATACCCTCTGCCGAGGCCTGTTCCTCCTATCGGGCTTCACTAGCACAAGCTCCAAGCACAGGAGAGTCGTCCTCCGTCCTGCTGCACACCGGGAATGCCACAAGCGAAGGCCATGCTCCTTCAGTGTGCTCGCCGACCTGGACGGTCGACCTGCCTGCTGCAGGCCTGCTGCCGTGCGGCCTCGCCGCCGCGGCCGCGCACGTCGCCTGCCTGTGGGCGGGCCTGGCGCCGCTGCTGGCAGAGGTGGCCCACGCCTCGGGGCGGCGCTGGACCACCGACGTCGTCCTGGCGGTCGCGCTGGCCGGCGCGGCGGGTGCTCGGGCAGCCTTCGGCGCCGTGGTGCAGCAGCTCATGGAGCGGTGGCAGGAGGGCGGCGATGCAGGCGAGTCTCCAGAACCAAGTTTCCAGGGTTTGAAATCGACTCTCCAGGGTCGAAGCAGCTACCGTTTGGCCTGGCCTGCATGCTGGACCTGTGCTGCCATGACCGTTTGTCATCGCGTGGCCCTGCCAGCAGCTGCTCACGATCTCCGCTGCACTCTCAGCCGCCGCCAAAGCCTGCTGCCAGAGCCTGGGTGCAGAAGGATGTCAACCGTTCCTTGGGGAGCTCCTGTGCAGGCGCGGTCGGCTCGACGCAGCGGCGCCTGGCGCGCTGCTGCGCCGTGGCGGCGGCGGCGGTCGCACTCGCGGGCGCTGCGCCCGGCACGCTGCCCTGGCTTATGGCGGCGTCGGCGGCCGTCGCCACTGCGGCCGCGGCAGTGTTTGTCTCGTTCGCGGCGGCGGAGTGGAAGTATTGCCAGCCCGGCGGGGGCCTGGCGCCGGTGGGCGAGGCTGCGGCGGCGGAGGACGCAGAGGGCGGCGGCGAGTCGGAGTCCCTGATCTCGTGACACCTGGTCTCGTGACAAATTGTCGCGACTGCAAGCACTGCTGTGGGATGCAGCAGGCAATGAGGCCGCGCTGGAGTTTCAGCAATTTGGAGGTGCCAGGGCTGCGTCGGAAGTATGGAATTTGTTGGCGCAGAACCTTCCCGTGACAGGACTGTCACTCTCAAGTTTGCGAACGCAACAATCCGCCAGTGATTCTGATTGCCAGCTGCATTGGTGCACAGTTATTCAGACGAGATCATGCCAATCAGTGTCTGCTAATTGACCCTTTTGACTTCAGGTTCCCCAGAAACTACAAACCAGAAAAACCAGCTTGCCATCGTGCAGCACTTGGCTGCCTCGAAACAGAAACCTTCGGATCCCTCAAACAGATGCGACGCCCTCATGACTGCTCGCCCCCGCTTTCATCAGCCAGTACATCAGTCAATGCACCGCCTGCATTCGTGAATGGCTGCAGCGCCGCCCACATCTGCCGCGTCTGGTCCCGTGCTGTCGGGTCGCTGCTTTTGTAGTCCAGGCAGTCCAGGTGCCACACGCCAATGCCGCGCAGCCCCTTCCGGCGGGCGGCCGCCGCCTTGTGCCGCAACGACTCCGCGTCGTCGAACCACACCTGCGGTTGTGACATGACGCATCAGCATGAATGATCAGGGGTCAGCATGCTGGCACCTGCCGCATGCCCGAGCTTGGTTCAGAGCTTGCGGTTTGAACTACTCGCATTTAGGTCCCCTGCTCGAGCTGTATCTGTGCGTACAGGCGTCTGCAGAGGTGACAGGCCGCATGGCGAATCAGCACTCGGAGTTCTGGGGATTCACTTGCAGAGGTGAGCAAGCCCGCGAGTCAGCGCTCGAAACGCCCGCGGCGAAGCGCACCTGGTGGCTGATGTTGCCATCGTGTGTGGTGAAGAAGGGGCTTTTCTGGGCGGCATCCCATCGCCGCGTGCCGTTCTTCAGCACTGCGGGCACGGCACGCCCGCGATCAGGTGGCCATTGAGTACCAGCTTGCAGGTGGGCCGCCTTGCCGGCAGCGATTCGATCGATTGGCGGGACATGCGACACTACAAATGGCACACGAAGCTCATCATCAGGACGCTCCGCCATGCCGCCGCAGAGTGCAAATGCCGACCGGAAGGTGTTGCGACCGTCCCCCTGCCCGCTGCGGACGGCTGCCTCACAGAAAGGTGCAACAGCGCTGCAGCCGCTGCAGCGCAGGTTCACATCTGTGGCGCCTTGTTCAAGCTGTGGCGCCCCTCCAGGAGTTTCAAGCCTCTTCCCACCCCTACTGGAGCCCACGGCCGAAACTCACAGTCACATGTCCCCCCGCCCGGAAACTGCCTCACGCTGCACGATTTCCTGGTACTCCTTCTGTCGGCCGACGGCGTCGCTGCAGGGACAGCCGCGGAAGGACTCCAGCGCCAGCGTGCAGGCGGTGTGCTGGTCGTCCGCTGGCCGCAGGCCGTTAATGCATTCGTACCTGTAGCCGTACCTGCGAGGGGGCTGGTGTTGAAACCACCACATATTGTCCAGGACAATATCAGAGATCATATACCTTCAGACAAGTGTCCCAAGGCAGCCCGCATTTGGCAGCGCTTGACACTCCTTCGAGCACAAACCGCATCCTGCATCCTGCATCCTGCACCCTACATTGCTGCACTCCCGCAGGCCGAGCTGCACGGAGGAAGTCGCCATGATGGCAGCCCAGGACCAGTTCATCAGCAGAGGCGATCCCGTCAAACAAAGACTCACCACGGCAGGCCCAGCACCAGCTTGTCGGCGGGGACGCCGAGCGCCAGCCACTGGTCGACACCCCGCTCCGTCAGCGCTAGTGGCGTGTTGGCACTCGCCACACACGAGCCCCAGATCTACGCAGGGGAACTGAATAGGTTCCGTTTTGTCGGTTCCAGGATCCTCAGCAGAGTGTTGGCACAGGCGACCACTAGCCCCATGCATGACCACTGGCCCCATACACGTCATAGACAGCATGGGTGCAGGGGTGCACGTTCTCGTGGGGTGCTCGCTGGCCGAATGGCTTCTGGTGTTCAGACGCTGCAGTTTCTTGCTGGCACTATCGAATGCATCCCCGCTCTGCAGCACTGCTCAAGAGGCATGCGCTCAGGGGTGAAAGCGCGGCACCCAGCAGCACGTCAACACGCACGGCTCCGTCAAATTGCATTCAAAATCCGAGATTTGCAGATCGGGCGACTCGCCTGGGACTGCATATCGTAGGCCATGACGAAGAGCACGTCCGCCGCCGCCGCGAGGCCCGCCCAGTCAAAGTGCCGGCCATCGATACCGTGCGGCGACCAGGCAAAGTCCACTGAGATCTGCGCCCGGCAAATGGATGGCGTCGAGCTGGGGCCGCACAGCTGAGACAGTCTCCTATCGGAAGTCGCACGATAGACCTTCGCACTGCCTTGTAGGTGTGCAATCCGAAAGCACGATTGAGCGAGACACCAGGACGAGCTCAGGAAAGGCGCGGCCTCCGCTCACCTGAGAGCCGGGTATGGCGGCGTGGAATGCCGCTGCGGTTTCTGCAACCAGGGCAGTGTACGCAAGTGCCTCCGGCGAGTTGGGCTGCAGTGGAAACGGACCTGGTAAGTCAATGTTCTGCCCTGAAAAATTCGGTTTCCTGGAATAATATAAGCAAAACTTGAAAAACGCACCTGCAGTGGCACCTCCAGGTCGAAGTTGGTGCCGTCCATGAAGTGCTTTTGTGCTTCTGCCAGGTGCGCGGCCACCTGCTCGGGCATCACCGAAGCTGTGTCGGCGATTTCTTGAGAGTCGAACAGGGAAGTTCGTGATGTCATCATGTGCATGAGCGCGCTTGCGCCTTGCCAGCTGCGCCACTCTCCACGATGCCAGAATGGCCATCAACCCTCAGATGGAGCGGGGGACGGGCGAGCAGGAGGAAGGTCGAGATGGGTGTCGTGTGCACGAAGTGCTCCGGTGCCTCTGCCAAATGCGCTGCTGGCCACCGGCATTCCGTGCGAGGCCGGGGCGCAGCTGGCACAGCCAAGTGGAGCTGCATTGCGCTGCTCTTTTGATCGCATTCAGCGCTGCGGCTGGGCCCCAAGCGCTGGTCTTGTTGCAGAACTGTAGGACCGGGAGCGCCTTAGTGGGCGCGGCCGACGGCTCACCCACTGCCGCCTTGCCGTCGTGTTGGTCAGCCACCGCTTGTCGGCGACGGCGGCATTGAGCACCACGCGCGCGGTCTTCGAGTGCGCCAGGCACATCAGCGCCGGGTCCGTGTTCCAAGCTACCTGCAGGATTGCGAGACTTGATTCTGGGCACGCAGTGGATACCCAAGGCCTTGGTGTCAGCTGCAGGATGACCTGGCCTATGCAATTCTTTCTTCAAACTCAGCTGGGTGTGTTTTCAGTTGATGCACACCGTGGTGAGCTGTGTCCAGTCGTAGCGAGCATACTGGTCCTCCCGCCTGGTGCTAAAGCCGAACACCTGGCACGGCAACAGTGCTCGGACGTGGACGACTTGCAGCCTGATGCGGCGCTCGGATCTGTGGGAGAATGCCATGGATATTGACGTGTGGCAGCGCGTGTTCGTCTTTGGCCCGTATTCACTGGCAGAGAAGGCGCTTGAAAATCAACCTCCCGCTCATGCCGGTGAAGGATTGGCCGGCACAGCTCCGGCGACTCGCAGGGGCACGGCCGCTTCTCAGGAATGTCTGATAGCTTTGGCTCATCTGTGCCGCAGGAGCCTGCGTCAGCGCAGGCCGCGGCGGCGATGGACGCCTGCAACGCCGCCGCTGCCAGGCAGACTAGCCGCATGCGTCGCATGCATCGGTCGGCTCCGACACGCATATAGGATATATGCTGTATGTGAGACGGCCAAAAGGGCTCAGAAAGACGTCTCTTATAGACCAGAATTCAGCTCTAGGCCTGCTGTCGGTCTCGGAAATCTGCGCGAAGTGCGAACGTTAACTCGCAGTCTGCCGCTCAGCAATAGGGCGCATGCACCTCAGATTGCTGTATGGAATGTCGTTCGAGAGATCGCGAAACAGATTGAAACGCGCTTATCTGCTGCACCTCTTTGGCAGTGGTCTTTTTGATGCTGCTTCCACTCCGTCCTGCTTCCATATCGGAAAAAAGCCTTCGACTCATGCGCCGCCCCGGCCGGCCTGCGAACAGTGTCGGACTTGATCAGGTATCGAGGAATTGCTGTTTCATAGTCTTTGCATTGGCGTCAGGCACCAAGTCGCGCTCATTAGATTTCTGTGCGAAAGCAGCCGCGTGCGCACGGTTCTAGCAATGGCGACGCGGTTCTGACACTGTCGCGATGCAGTGAGGACCTTTCGAAGCAAATAAGAATTTGCGATGGCACCCAAGCGATCGGCTCCCACCGTTGGGGCGCCAGTCGAGGAGGAGACCAGCTTTCCCAGAGGCGGTGGCTCCGCGCTGCCGGCGGTCGAGGCGAAGCAGCTGCGCGCGGAGGGAGCGGCGCAGGCTCGCGCTGAAGCAGCAGCCGGAGGCGACCGCAAGAAGCGGCGCACGGATGCCGACACCACCCTCGTGAGTCGACCCTGCACCCCTCGAACACCGTCAACAGCCGCGATGCTGCCTGCATGCACGATGTCCTGTGCGCCTGAGATGTTACCAGAGACTTCTACATGCATACGATGGTGGGTCCGGCGTGACAAGGCCGCGAGGCCTGTTTCTGACAATGCGCCGCCGCTGACGGCTGCCGGTGGCGCATGGCTGCAGGGCGGTGGGGGCACCGGCTTTCTGGGCACCGGCGAGGCCCGCAGCAAGCTGCCCAAATTCGTGGAGCTCCTGAAGCTCAAGGTACATCCAACAGCGCCATGTGATGACCTGCACCGCTGAAGGATGCGTGCATTTGCAAGGCGCTGGCCCTGTTTTTTTGTCCCAGCGGTGCACTGCGGCAGCCGACAGTTCTGAGACGACGTGGCTGCGTTCGGTCGTGCAGAACTTGGCGGTGGGGACGCGGCTGTGGGGCGCCGTCGTGGAGGCCACGCCGCGGCAGCTGGTCGTCAGCCTGCCGCACGGCCTGCGAGGCCATGTGGCGCCTGCGGAGGTGACATCAGAGATTCAAGGATAGTAAACAATGAGCTCTTCCTGACGACCTTGGTGATCTCGACGCGGGCATCACAAGCAGCCGCGCATCGCTGTGTCTCTGCTCGTGGCTCGCCCGCCGCTGCGAACACCAAACCCTGGAGATGCATGTTGGAACGCTGAAGGCAGCTAGTAACACGGGGCTCACGGTCAGCTTGCAGCATGGCCAGACCTAGCATATGACGTTCCCTGGATCCTTGTCCCTCTGTCCTGAAATTCCCCGCGCAGCTTCAGTTCCATTCCTTCCTACAAAAGCGCGTTCACAGCGCCCTCCTTAGACTTGGCGGGCGTCGAATATGCTGGCGGGAATGCTGAAGAATGCTGAACAGGCGGGCGCGCGAAGCTCCCAATGGCACGTGCTGTCACACTGGTGTAGTCGGAGCGGCTCTTCTAACAGCGGGTCTGTTTGGACATGACAGGCGTCGGACGTGCTGGCGGGCCTGCTGAAGAAGGCGGGCGCGCCGGACGGCAACCTCAGCACCGGCGGCGCATGGCCTGCCAACGTGCCGCAGCTGCCGGACCTGTTCGCTGTAGGCCAGCTCGTGCGCTGCACCGTCATGGGCCTGCAGCAGGTGGGACTCTACGCAGGGGGCTAATGGCGCGCACCGGGCCTCGTCGAAACTGAGAACATCTGCAAAGCTTGATCTGCGGGCGCTGCAGCGATGTGGACCTGCAGTACTTGGGGATCATTTGCAGCGAACAGGGCCACAACGAGGCACATCGCTGACATGGTGTGCCGCGTTGGCCAGCTCATACGCTGCACTGCCGTGGGCCTGCAGCGGGTGAGGGACACCTGCGGCTGGTGGAACCCACAGCGACGGGCACTGGCGTCCGACATCAGCGTGGATTGTTGCAGAGCAGCACGAAAGTGCCAGCCTGAGCAGTGGAGTCCCTGCACTTGGCTTGCGCCTCATATTACTATGGTTGGTGTGTGGGTTTGGACGCTGTCGGCACACTCGTCCTTCGGCTGTTCCAAGCCGTGTTGAGGCTGGCTGCTCCGTCCGATCCCACATCACCAGCCTCACCAGCTGCTCCCATGCGCATTCAGCTGCTAGCAGGCGCGCTTCCGACACGCCACTGCGCGGGGCTGTCAGAAAACAGCAGGTTGTCGCAGGCGCTGGCGGCCTCTGCCGGCGCCGCAGCGCACCTCTGCAACAACCGAGATGTCGCGTCGCAGCCAGCTGAAGCGTGGCTCGACAACTCTCTTGCAGGACATCCACCTGTTCCTTGCTCAAAACCCGCAGGGCGACAAGGGCAGGCGGGTGGCGCTGTCGCTGCACGTGGCGCGGCTCAACGGCCCGGGCGGCGCCGATGCCATCCAGGCCGGCTCGGTGCTGCCGGCGGCGGTCAAGAGCGTCGAGGACCACGGCTACGCGCTCAGCTTTGGCGTCAAGGTGCTCAGAATTGAGACGCCTTTCCGAAGCTCATTAGGTTCGCTTGTCATGTGAGCGACGCGACCTTTCGGGACCTTTCCTGGACCTTTCGGGACTAGCGCGGCTTGCCGTGCAGCAGGGGCTTCCTGCTTGTGGAGGGGGAATGTCAAACGGGCAAGAAATGCTGTGGACAATGCTGACCGCCATTCTCGTTTCCTGCAGGGCGTGTCCGGTTTCCTCAAGAAGGCGGACGCCGATGCGGCGCTGGGGCCGGCCCCCAAAACCCTGAGGACGGGCGCGCTGCTGGACGTGGCAGTCCTCTCGGCGTCCGACCGACGCATGGTGGCCGTCACCGCGGCGCCTGACGCCGTCGCGGGCGGCGCGCTGAAAGAGGACGCCGTCACGGACCTCGGTGAGTCGAAACCTAAACCCTAAACACAAGCACAGGTGATGCTGTATTCAGGCTGCTGTGACGGGTGGTCGGACTGCTGCTGAGCACTTTGCAGCTCGAGCAGCGAAATTTAAGCCGCGCGACGCCATTGCGGGCGACACGCTCGAGGATGGCGCCGTCACAAATTTCGTTGAAGACTCAGGGTCGATCTGGAGCGGATGCGGTATCTGGGTGAGACAAGATGCCGCATGAATGCTTTCACCAGCGAAACCTGCACCTCGACGGTTGAGAAGAGGCATCGACCGGCACGCAACTGTGGCGGACTGGTCGACATTCCAGATGTCAGGTGCACGGTCGAATGATGTCCATGCTTTGCATGGGCGGCTCGCACCGTACCGCCACATCATCAGTCACATAGACTTTCTATGGTTCAGCTCCTCTCACCGATCGAGGGCGGCTGTGCGGAAGTATCGCAGTGGCACTGCCAGCGAAGCTGTCCACGCACAGCGCACCGCAGCATCGCACGCGATACTCGCTGCCGTCGTTGTCGATCGGCGCAGTCTGACGCAATGCTGATGGCATTCACAAACCGCTAATGTTCCTGCTGCACAGGCCACTCGGTTGCGACACCCGCACGGGCACTAAACTGGGAGGCCGCTGTTCACTCCTCGTACTAGGGCGGCGCAGTCTGTGAGGCATTCATGTTTCAAGCGGACACACCTGAAGTCAAACTGCTGCTGACGCCGTCCAGGCGGGCTGCTGCCGGGGGCGCTGCTGAACTGCCGCGTCAAGGCGGTGCTGTCGGACGGGCTGCTGGTCTCCTTCCTGACATACTTCACCGGCACAGTAGACCCCTTCCACCTGGGACAGGTGTGCCGCTCATGCTTGCAGATTCGGCATTGCGCTCCACTTGCCCTTGTCTAATACTAACTTGTTCGACTTACCTCACCTGATCCCCCCCACCTGGGCCAGGCATGCGCCTGGCTGCAGGGAGCAACGGAGCAACCAGACCGCATGAAGTCAGTGCATGGGACGGAGTGGTATAGCATGGCCGGGCATGGGGGCCAATGGCAAGTGTACTCGTCCTTGCGAGTTGTCCGGCACTTTGAAGGGTGCCACCTGAGGCAGACATGTCCATGTGGCCGTGGAGTCCGCTGTTCGAGCCAGCCGTCATGCGTGCTTGCACATCGTTCATTGCACCAGGACCTGCCGCATGCTTCGCCGTTGCAGGCGGGCATGTGGACTGCGTCTCTGATTTGCGGCACCCTTCAATCGGCTGGCCCTCCAGAGCACCTGGGCCTGCATCCCATGTGCTGCTGGTAGTTGAACACCCATTGAAGGGTGCATACGTTTTGGCGCAGACCCTGCTCTGCTGTTTTTGTGCTGCTCTAGTGTGCTACCTTTGCACCCCTGGACAAGTGCAACACAGGGAAGCCGTCTGCGCTTCCCACTCCGCGCATGCCAGCGCATGCCATTAGCCATGCAGCGAATCAACTCGCACCGCCAAGGCCAATGCGCGTGCGCCCTGCTACTGACGCGCAGGAGCTGAGCACGTTTGAGGTCGGGCAGCGGCTGCGGGCGCGCATCCTGGCGGTGGACCCGGCGGCAAAAACTGTGGCGCTGTCGCTGCAGCGTCACCTGCTGGCCTTCTCGTTGAACGCCGCGCTGCCACCGGTGCGCAGAGCTGCACCCGATGCACTATCTTCTTTGCTGGCAACAGCAGCCCCTCCAGAGGCGCCGCAAGCGCAGGTTTTGGCAGCTGCCCGAACGAGGTGCCAGCTGGACAGCGTTGCTGTCCGGCGACAGACAGCAAACAGCTCCTTCTGAGCATCCTCGTTCGGGCATCGTGGACGATCGACTGGCGCTGTGCTGCACACGCGAGCAGCCACCACCAGAGGGCGGCAGAGGCTTTGGTGTGCGAAACTTCACGGCAGCTGAAGCGGAAACGCCTCATCAAGGGATTGCCGGTGTCCAGCACGGAGCATTCCGTCGCAGGAGTCCGAGCTGAGTCTGCGGGCGACGGCCGCCGCTACCGCCGCACCCTCAGCGGCACCAGCCCTCATGTGCAGTCCCGCTGGCCTTCGCACACCTAGACCTTTCACGTCTCTGCCATATCGCAGGTGGGCACGGTGTTTGAGGAGGCGGTCGTCAGGCGTGTGGACCCAGGGCTCGGCGTCGTGCTGCGGCTGCCGGGTGGCGGGGCCGATGCGGCGGCGGCGGCAGGCTTTGCGCACATCTCGGCGCTCAGCGACACGCGCATCGACAAGGTTGAGAAGGTGGGTCCCAAACGATGCACGAGGCTCGGTCGATTGCTACACAGTGCGCTCATGGAGTTTGAGGTACACCGCTCTGCAGCGACAGCCGTACCGCAAGCGAGACTTCAAACCACAGCGGAGAAGTCGCTCCAGATCCCACCAGGTTTGGCGTCAGCGATTGATGAAACAACGAGGCTGCACAAGCAGGCAGCTGACTTTGGAGTGGGACGAAGACTTGGACTGTTGATCCACCCTTGCGGTGCTCCTTTGCAGGCATTCCCAAGCCGGGGCAGGCGGTGCAGGCCTCCTGGTGTCTCAGAGTGGCCATCCCTGCTGCAAACGCAGGCGTTCAAGCCGGGGCAGGTAGTGCGGGCGCGTGTCATCGGGTCCCGCCCCCTGGACGGCCTGGCGGTGCTGAGCCTCAAGCCCAGCGTCGTGGACCAGGCCCTGATGTCGCACGCAGACGTGGCGCCGGGGCAGCTGGTGACGGGCACAATTGCCTCAATTGACGACAAGGGCGCGGTGCTCACGCTGTCGCCCGGCATCAAGTGCGTCTGAAAGCTCCTTCGAAACAGCTTTTCGCGGAAGGGGCCCCGGGGGGGTGACCGGAGGAACAGCGCCGGAGGGGGCATTGTTGCCCCGTGTGAAATGCTGACAGCTGTTGTGCAGCTGTCCAGCCACTCCATCCACTCCAGCTAAGTGGATCGAGGCGGTTGGATTAGTTGCACTGCAGCTGATTGGTCGATACACAAGAATGGTGCCTGCAGCGCTGTCATAGCTTCGGGCCAGGGTGAGACTTCCAGTCGTCTGTGCACCCATGCTGCGCGCAGCATTGCCCAATGCAGCCTCTGCATTGAACGCTCATAGCCAGACTTGCTTGCCAACGCTGCGCCTCAGCCCAGCATGCTCGTGCGGGCGCAGCCCTCTGGAGAGTGCTGCAGCAGCGCATTGGGAGTCAACGAGGGTGACTCAGGCCCAGTACTGCCTTGACTATATATTCTGTGCGGTGCGGCGCCTGCAAGGGCGATGGACACTGAATCTGTGGAGGTGCTCAGCCGACACCAGGTCCCGAACCCACATCTGACTCGACACCTGTTTGCTGCAGCACCGCACGCCCTTGAAAACTGGCGCTGGGCGGGGCATCGCACAGCTCCAAACCTCTTGGGTCCACCCGTCAAAGGAGGTCCGTCTGCAAACCGCAGGGCGTTCGTGCCGCTGGCACACCTGTCGGACACCGGCGGCCGCAAGGGCAAGGCCAAGTGGGCGGTCGGCGTGAAGGCGACAGCTCGCGTGCTGGAGGCAGACGCGGCCGCCCGGCGGCTGACGGCGACGCTGAAGAAGACGCTGGTGGCCTCCAAGCTGCCGCTCATCGTGCACCTGCAGGTAAGTAGCCTCTGCAGGGTAGTCCAGGGTATTCACAGGGGTCAGGGACTTGCGCAGCACCGCAAGCCACCAGTCCGGCCCGACTTTCTCTTCCCTTTTTTTTCCGAATCGCTTGTCTAGGTCATTCGCGCAAATGCAGCCGTGCTGGTGTCTTCCATGCCGCCTGCGGCGACAAGGATGATCAATCACGCAGAAGTCCTTGTCCATGTCTGCTGTGCGGCTGAGGCCCCTGCAGGGGTCATATACCGAATCGCTGTGTCGTGTCATGGCTGCAACGTTAGAATCAGGGATTTGTGACCCCCGCAAATTCCATTTTTCTGCAGCGTCACACGAGCATTGCACCTGTCCCGCTCGGCATTGCCAAAGCATTGCCGCCCGGCTGTGCTGGGTTGACAAAGGGGCGAAGCTGCTGCTGTGTGGCGCTGTAGAGGAGTGGGGAGTATTGACTGTGCTCCCTCGCATTGCAGAAACTGTTGCAGTAATCGAAGTGATAGCATCTCTGCGGGGATGTGGTCTGTGCAGTTGCCTTGATTCGCTCCCATGTTCTGGCTCTGATGCCTCAGCGTCTGTGGACGTGACACGGTGCTGGAGGCGGCATCTCGCACAGCACAGCAGCCCGGCGTCGCTCCGCAGCGTGCCTTTGGCACAAACGATCCCAGCTCATGTGGCAGCTCGCGAACACAGACCTCCTCTCTCCGCTGCGCAGGACGCCTCCCCGGGCACACACGCTCTCAAAGACCGGCGTACTTACGAAACATCTGTCGCAACATGTATGCTGTGGACTTCCATGCTGACACGTGGTTGCGACATCCTTCGCGCGCCGTGCAGGACGCCGTCCCTGGCACGCGCGCGCACGGCACCGTGACCGGCGCCACGCCCACGGGCGTCTTTGTGTCCTTCTTCAACGGCATCCGCGGCCTGGCGCACGCCTCGGCGCTGGGCCTGGCGGAGGACCAGACGCCGGAGGACGCCTTCAAAGTCGGTCAGGTGCGGCAGCGTGGGTGCGGGGTTTTAGGATGTACGGTCAGGGGGCACTGCTCGCGAGCCATGTCTGCGCGCTGCGGTCGCGAAGCAGACGCCGGCAAGTGGGCCAGGCGCGGGTGACGAGCTAGCGGCGCCGATGCTGCGACGCAGCTTCGAGGAAGCGGTTGCAGGTCCTGTGTCAGCGGGCGAAGCTTCAGCCGTGCCTGAATTTGCAGCGCAAATTGTTTCTTTACATGGAATGGCATCAACTCGTGTCCAGTCCCCATCTCTGGAGTTTACGCATGCCCCCTGGCCAGGTGCTCAAGGTGCGGATACTGACGGTCGACACGGCACGCCGCCGCCTGGGCCTGGGCCTTGCCACCGCCGCGGCGCCCGCCGAGAAGAAGGCCGCTGCCGCGGCGAATGGCGCCGCGGCTGCCGACGCGATGGGCGTACTGCAGCCGGGGGACGTGCTCGAGGGTGGCACAGTGTCTGCCGTGCACGGGGAGGTGCGAGTCTTGTTTCATCATCAGCTCCACAGGGGGTTTCACCACGCATCTGACCTCCGGTTGTCTCCAGGGCGGCACAATCGAAGCCGCGAGCATGGCTGGATGCATGTCTGTTGTTCCTTCCGCTCTTGAGCGGTCCTGATGTTTGGCAGTGCTGGCAGTCCACTTGCCTTCTCGACTCGAGTTGAGGCGCTGTTGCCTGGCGAGGGCAAGGGCCTCTGAGAGGGTTCTGAACATATGAGACCCTGTAATAGGCCCGCAGCTTGCCTGGCGACAAGCGTATCAGTCGGCTCGAAACTGGCCTGAGTCCCTGAGTTGACTGAGGTGTGACAGAGGCATCTTGGGCTTGCACTGATGGCCCAGGGCGCCAGCCAGCATCCGCGGACAGAGGCTCCCTTAGCTCGCCAGTGCCCAGCTCTGAGGATCCAGCCTCCTGCTCATGCCTCCAGATGCTTCCGCAGGGCGCTGGTCAGCACCTCGGGGTGGACCTGTCCAGTGGCGCGGAGGCCCTTTTCAGCAAACTCTAAGTCAGCATTTCGACTTTTGATACGCTAGTTCTGATGCACCATCACAGTTTCTTTGCAGGGCGCTGGACAGTGACTTGAAGTTTGACCTGCCCGGCGGCGCGCTTGGCCTGTGTCTGTCAAACCAATGCAGCGCCCGCTGCTTGACACATCTGTTTTGATTGGTCATGCCGCTGCGCCACAGGGCGCTGCCCAGTACTTCGAGGTGGACCTGCCCGAGGGCGCGCGCGGCCGGCTGGACGCGGCGCAGCTGGGCGACCACCCGGCTGCGGTGGAGGCGCTGCGCGGCACCGTGGCCACCGGCGCAGTGCTGGGCCCACTGCTTGTCCTGGAGCGGCTGGAGGTGAGTTCGTGGCAGACAAAGATTACGGCACTTGTAGAGCAACTCATGATGTGTCGCGGCCGTCCGACGGCCGGCGCGTCTGTGACTGTCAAGCAGATCACGCTGCGGCGGGCGCGCAGCCAAGATCAAAGCTCTCTGCTGGTCCGCTTGCGAGCTGGCTGCTGTGACTTCCTCGACCTTGTCTCCTTGGTGAAGACAGGAGAATTGGCGCTGGGTGTCACGTGACGTCTCTGAATGCGCACATGTGCAGCGCATCGGCATGGTGCGCCTGAGCCGGAAGGCCAGCCTGCTGGCGGCCGCGGGCGTTGGGCAGCTGCCGTCGGCGATGGAAGATGTGCAGGAGTCGGCGCTCCTTTCCGGCTACATCGCGTCGCTCACCCCCGACGCCGCCTACGTCAGGTGCGGGTCACGGCCTGGGGCATATCCGGCTCTTCTCTAGCTTGTGGCTTGGGCAGGCGTGCAATGTGTGCTGGACCTTTTGCATGGCACAAGGCCTGCGGCCGTGGCAGCACTGCCTCGAGCCTCCCCACACTCTGGATCAGCCGCTCCTCCGGTCTTACAGGAACGCTGTGCATGGCTGCGTGGCTGACGCGTGCAGCCCTGTTTGCAGGTTTGGCGGCGGTCTGACGGGGCGCGCCGGCCTGCCGCAGCTGGCGGACAGCTTCGTGAGCGACCCGGCGCGCCACTTTGCCGTTGGCCAGTCCGTGCGCGCCCAGGTCGTCCAGGTGAACTCTGCCTTCCTTGCATGTGCTGCTCACGGACAGGGCATTCCCGAATGCGGACATCTGCTCGGGCTGCTACTGGAATCGAATGCCTTTCTCTGCCTCCTGAGTCTTGCCGACGACATCGAAGCCTGCACAGGGCACCCAGCATACACGAACGTGCCACTGCGTCACCTGCAACCTTGGTGTCACCAGAGAAATCCAAGATGACCTTTTGTCGGAGAGCCATTGCTCTGCAGGTGGACCAGGAGCGCAGGCGCTTCAGCGTGACGCTCAAGCCGGCGCTGGTGGCGTCGCCTGATGCGGCGCTGCTGGCCTCCCTGTTTGCCGACCTGGAGCTCGCGGCGGCGCTGCGGTGAGGCACTCTGTTGTGTCTGGGCAGCAGTCCACTCGAATGCATGACGTCGGCTCGAGGAGGAGAAGTGGCCTGGCGGCTGCTGGCCTCTTTATAATGTTGTTCTGTTATACTTTATTTTTTTGATATTGTAACGAGGCCAGCTCGCGGCACTGCTGGGGTGACGGCCTCCCGCCTGGAAGTGGCGCTTCAGGGCATGATGATACGGTTAGTCTGGGGCTTCTGCTTCAGCTTTGATGCGGCGCCGGCCCAGAACCTTCGCCATTCAGGCAGCGGGGCTCCGGCACAAGCATGGACAATGGCATTATCGCAGGCAATGGCCAGCAGCTAGGGCCATGCGAAGCTGGTGGACTAGCCTTGTGCTTGCTTCAAATCGCAGGAACGCCGCCAGCGCGGAGGAGGCGGCGATCCCCTGGGATGCGTTTGCCATCGGTGCTGCCACGACCGGCACCGCGCACGCGCACGAGGACTTCGGTTTGACTGTGGACCTGGCGGCTGACGAAAACGTGGTCGGCCTGGTGTCGCCCGGCCAGGTGCGCCGACAGCAATATCTACATGTGTCGCATGCAGTTGCACAGCTCTCCCCCATGTGGCGCTGATGTATCATCTCGACCTCCATCCGGCAGGAGGCCGGGGTCCAGCCGGAGGTGTGCCCAGCCGCGGCCAGCCGGGCGCTGGACGTGCCGTTGTCACCATTGGACAGGCAGCCAGTGCCGGTAGCGACACCAGACGCGCTGACCCAGAGCACCCCGGTTGTTGCTGCGGCAGGAGGGCGCCGAGAAACCGGAGGTAGGCGCCGTCGTGACCGGCCGGGTGCTGGACGTGAGCAAGGCGGACGGTGTGGTCGACCTCACTTTGGCGCCCGCGCTGCTGCCGCCCGCGGGCAGCAAGAAGAAGGAGCCCAAAGGCGACAAGTGGAAGGTGGGTGGAGCCTGTGCTTCGTCCGGGGATAACCTGCCTTCTGCACCAGTTTGCTTTTTACCACACAGCTCTGCCATGCTCAGCAAGTGTCGTGTCGGCCAGCCTGCCGGTGTCTGATCTCTTCCGACTCTCAGCGACCAGACAGCTGCTGCATCCTCTGCTTGCAGGTGTCCCTCCCAAGCAGACGGCGGCCACTGCTGCAGGACAACCTGTGCCAGCATACTCCGACTCGTGTTTCTTTAAAGCCTCACCTCTCAGTGAAAGGTGGCTATACATTTCAAACAACACAGGTGTCGGGCGACAAGGTGGAGGTCACGGTGCAGCTGGTGAAACCCGACTACCTTGTCGTGTCGCTGCCGGCGCGCAAGCCGTCCAACCCGCCGACCCTGGGCTTCGTGGCCACCAGGGACTACAACCTGCTGGCGTCGGCGGCGGGCGACGCCGTGCGGCGCTTTGCCATCGGGCAGGCCCTACAGGCGACTGTCGCGCAGATGCCCAGCGCGGCGACAGGTGAGCCTGCCTGCAAGCTGGTCTGAAAGGAAGCTGACGGATGCTGCAGCCGTAGCACGACTTTCTCTCTCCAGCAGGAGTGAACCCTTGTCAAGGGGAGCGGAGGCTGGCAATGAAGGGGATGGCAAAGCACAACACGAAATTTGACATTTTAACCCAGCAAGCGTGTGCTGCAACCTGTCGCTCTGGCCGCTGTCCTGACAGGCTTCTGCGTGCGCGGGGCTCATTGTGCCCGTCGTTCGCAGCGGATGCTGAGCAGACTCTGGCCCAGCCTGCACGAGCATGCATATCCGCTAGTCCTTCTGCCGCCCCTGGCATAACTGGCAGGCGCCCTGTGGCAGCCTTGTTTCCAGTGCTCGATGCGCATCCGACCATGGACTGATCTGCGGCAGGCGGGCGGCTGCTGCTGCACATGGCGCTGCAGAGCGAGGCGGCTGCCGCCGCTGCCTCTGCCGCGGCCGAGAAGCGCGTCGCCAGCAAGGCGGGCCCCGGGCGCATCGTGACCGGCACCGTCACGCACGTCACGCCGCTGGCCGCCGATGTAAAGCTGGAGTCGGGTGCGTGCTTTTTAAGACTCATCACGGTGTGGGAATTCGGGCTCTGTAATTCTATTTTGTCCTCTTGAGCTGCATTCTTGGCTCAGCTGCATTCTTAGTGTGGCTGGTGGTGCTGTGTGGCTTTTGGGTTTGGACTGCTCCAACTGTGAACCTGCTTTGGTGGCGAACCCTGGAACGGCACGCCTTGCAGGCGAGCGGGCGCGGCTGCACGCGACAGAGTGGCGCGATGCCTCAGATGCGCCTGACGGTGAGCCATCTGACGTCCCGAAGTGTTCCCGGCTGCCTGGCTGTCTACCCGCGAGATTGGCCTGGCCACTGCGCAGCGTGCAGCATGCCAGTAGTGGTTAATCAGCAAATCAGAAAGGCAAATCCTACAGTAATCCTCTCGAAGTCCGAGCGGGCCACGCCATTTGTAGCCAGGCCAGCAATGCCATGGACGACAATGCATACCTACCCATACCCCAAACGCGCCGGAACTGGCAATCCGTGTCCCTGGGCTGTTGCTGCGTCTGTCGGCAGGCTCTCCGCTGGCAAGCATCCAATCAGTCCCTCGGCTCCGAGACCGTCTGCCCAACAACACTTGCTGGGGCCAACGCGCGGCTGCCACAGCCGGCCAGAGGCAGCCCCTCCCATCAGGTTCACCTCCTGACAAACCCTGAACCCTGAACCCTGAACCCTTGCAGGCAGCGCGGCTGCGTTTGCCAAGGCCTTCCCCGAGCACGGCCCGGTGCGCGCCGTCGTGCTCGGCACGGTGCCGACGCCCGCGGGGCGCCGTCACGGGGTGCTGGAGCTGTCCGCCCGGMCCGCGGCGCTGGCGGSSGCCAACGACGCCGGGCGCTCGTGCCGCCGGCGGCGGACCTGGCCGCGCTGCGCGCCGGACAGGCCGTGCACGGGTGAGCAGCCCGGCTGCACTCGTGCCCCTGCCGCAGCTCTGCTTTTTGCGTGGGCCAAACGCTGGTTTTTGTGCCTGCTCCGCTAGAAAACACAGCGCCTTCAACACCCGCGCCGGTCCGCCAGGGCGGTGCATCCAACATGTTTGCCTGGGCAGCCCACACATTGGAGGACTTTAGTCAGTCGCCGCCGCACCGGCCTGGGTCACCACGGCACCCGGGAGCTGACTGCATCGAGGCTCCAGCGCATCCGTGCCTGCCTGCGAGCAGGTTCGTGCAGGAGGTTGCGGACGCGCACGTGTGGGTGGCGCTGTCGCCGACGCTGCGGGGGCGGCTGCACGCTGCTGACGCCGCCGGCGAGCCGGACCAGCTGTCGGACCTGGCCGCGCACTTCGCGCCAGGGCAGGCGCTGCGCTGCCGCGTGCTGCAGGTGCAATTGTGGGTACTGGATGTCTTGCGCGAGAACATCTCGCCTGCCAGTCACACACTGCAGCACCGCTGCGGCGGGCTCAGACCCAAAGTTTCTGTTGAGTGGGGTCTCTATTGAGATTCGCCGATTGCAGCAAACTCCTTGCAGCATTCAGCAGATTCAGAATTTTTCGTCAGCAGAATGCTGCAATGAGCTTGATGCTGCTTCGCAAATCTCAACAGAGACTCCATTCGAGTTTGCCTGCTACTAGGGGTGCCTGCCATCGACGAGTCCTTCCAAAAGCTGGGAGCCTCGTCTGGTTGCTGCACGGTGCTGCATTGCGTACGAGCATGTCAAACTCAACATGTCGATGACATAAGCAATATTCCGGGCCGCAGGTGGACCGTGCAACGCACAGCGTGGACCTGTCGCAGCAGGAAGTAGATAGTGGGCAGTCCGGAAGCAGGAAGCCGCCGGAGCCGGGCACGCTGGTGACCGGCCGCATCGTCGCCGCCGGCGGCCACGGCCTGCGCCTGCACCTGGCGGAGGGGCACACCGGCGCAGTGGGCCTGTGCGACATCCATGATGTGTACGCCGACAATGCGCTCACTGGTGTGCTGCGTGGCAATCATCTACAAGAGTGTGCCTCCAAGACGTCGGGTCGTTCATCTCGAAGTAATGCGTGTTGTGTTTCCCGGGGCAACCAGGCGGGCACTTGACATGCAGCGAAGCTGCTCCCTGACATGCTGGCGGAAAGCAGCACTGGTGCCATCCGCGCTGCAGTGTCGCAGCCGAAGTCGTCGGGGAGCAGCCTCAAATTCTGGCCATCGGTTGCCGCCTGTGTTGAACCTGGGATGTAAGGTCAGAAAGGCGGTCTTGCACCTGGCCCGACCAGGTGGCTGCGTGTTGCTGTCACATCTATCGGCATGCAGGCATTGGGCCAACCTAAGCAAGGATTGAGAGAGTACGGCAATGCCACTTACCCATATGATTTCACACTGTCCAAGAGGTTTGCTCCCTCTGTGCCGTGCAGGCCTGGGGCCCGGCACGATGGTGCGGGGCCGCGTGCTGGAGCGCGCCTCCCCCGCGGCGGCGCCGCGCGGCGGCGGCGGCGCGTCGGGCGACGACAAGGCGGTGCCACTCAGCCTCAAGGCCTCCGCCGGCTGCCCATTGGCGGGGCGGCCCGACGGCGGCAGGGCGGCGGCGGCGGGGCCTGGCAAGGACCCTGCGGTTGGGGACCAGGTGTGAGAAGAAGGTTCAGTAGACTTGGAAGAATGCACACAGGGCATCAGGAGGTCCGCATGTCGGACCCTGTATCAAAAGCTGGTGTACGAGACTTGCTGGAGCCGACACTGCCTGGTGTGCCCAAGGTCCGTGCCGTCCGTGGCACTGAGTGATAGACCTGGGGTTGCGCTCATCAACTCATCGTCACCATATGAGCCGCCCTTAAGCAATTTCCTCTTGCACTCCTGGGCACAGGTGCACGGCTACGTGTCGGGCGTCGGCAAGGCGGGCGTCTTTGTTGCACTGCGCAACGGCGCGACCGCCCGCATCAAACTGGCGCACCTGTCGGACGGCTTTGTGGAGGAGCCCGCCAGGGAGTTCCCGATCGGCAAGCACGTCCGCGGCCGCATCATCGCCGTCGAGGGCAGCAGGTTCGGTCGTCCCTTCCGCTCCTGCTGCCTGTGCCTGTATGCGGATGGGCAGCCGACATGAGATGCCGCTGCTTGGTGACGCCTGGCAGGTAATGCATTTTGCTCTGTGTTATTCATGTGCCAGGAAGACCGCAGGCCACGTGGACGCCCCTGCAGGGTTGCCCACAGTCGTCCCTCCAGCTCCTCACCTCCTGTTCCAAACCCAAATTCAGACACACCTCGGATTCTCAACGCGGCGGTGCTCGATCCCCTGCACAGGATCGACATGAGCCTGAAGAGCGCGCAACCCGGCAAGCCATCCGCCGCCGCCGCGCTGGCGGAGATACCTGTGGGCGCCGTGCTCGATGGCCGCGTGCGGCGCGTGGAGGAGTTTGGCGTCTTCGTGGAGGTGCGCAATTCTTCTTGTACAAACTTGAACGGTCAGGTGGAGTTTGATGTTTTGTTGAGGTGCGCTGCTTTTGATTGAGGAACTGCTTGTTATCGTTCAGATGGCCACTGCAGTGGTGTAAGCGTGCAGGCCAGGGACGCAGACACGAGCAGCACCTGCTTGTTGCAGTTATATGTGCTTCGGGCGAGCTGCTTCGGTGCAGCTACTTCGAGAAGGCTGCACCAGATAGCGGCTCAGGCATTCAGTGACATTGCCCATGCGGACTTGCAGTGTCTGTCATGAACGGCGCAGGTTGGCGGCAAGGGCGGCCCCTCCGGGCTGGCGCACATCAGCGAGGTGTCCGATGGCTTCGTGGGCGACATCCACGCCGAGTTCCAGGCCGGACAAGGTAGTGCTTTCTAAATGTTCTCGCATGATTCCCCTGGGTCCCAGACGGCAAGAGGGGGTGAACTGGTCTGGTTGTTGCGCCCTGTCAAATCCAACACACGCTTTCTCGGGACTTGATGAGGGATGGGGTCAGTGGCTTTCCGATGGAACCAGGCGAAAAAGGGGAGGGTTCTCTCGAACACTTTACGGCTGAGGAAGTCATCAGCCTGGCACACACCTTGGGCTGGAGCAAAATCGGCACCACTCGCAAGTAGGAGGCCCAAGGCAGCTGCAGGGGTACAGGGCGCTGCCGGCACCCTGAGCCGCTGCTGATCCCTTGTACCTCCAACTTGCGCTTTCTATCTGCTGAAAGTGAGACACTTCAGGTTGCAGTTTGCAGGACATGACTCACTGCAGCTGTACGAGTCGTATTGGCTGCCTTCAAACCGCCCGGAAATCGTGCCTGCAGTTTAGCATCCAGGATGCTGTGTTGCCGGCAAGCTGTCGCTGATTGCATACACAAGCTGACACCGAAAGTGGCTTCATCGGATTGTACCGCACTCTTAACGCTGAGGTGCACGCCAAGGTGCTGTGCGGAGACGCGGAGCCGGCAAGCTGACGCCGGCTGCAGACAGATGAATTCATCTAAGACCGGCATCACACCGCTGCTCATTGCTGTACGCCTTGTGCACTGCAGAGGTGCGCGCCAAGGTGCTGCGGGTGGACGCGGTCGCGGGGAAGCTGTCGCTGAGTCTCAAGCCGAGCGTGGTGGGCGGCGGCGGCGGGTCGCCAGACGACGAGGACATGGCAGAGGCGGCGGGGTGCGGCAGCGATGAGGGCGACCTAGATGACGAGATGGCAGCGCGGCTGGAGGCCCTGGAGCGGGACAGTGATCCCGACGAGGTGTGGCTTGCCGTGCTCCCTGTATCCCCCCTCTCCCCACTGGGAGGCAWCCGAAGGGCAAGGAGGCTGCCGGCACGGTGTTGCCGCCGCCACCGCCTGCAGCGGGCGACACCTGGCCCTGCCATGGCGCACGGCACGGGCGCAGACGCCAGCAGGGGGTGGCGGCGGGCCGATACACACCGGCAGCCACCGTCCGTACGGCTGGTCCTCTGTCGCCGTGGTGGTTGTCCGGCTGCGCTTGCACAGGCATCGCGCATCTTGGACAGCCCTTGCTCGGCCAGGAGCAAGACAGGATGCAAACCCTGTGTCGCCACCTGCGCCATTGCACGATCTCGTCCTGACAGTGGGGTCTGGCCGAGCGTCCCGCCCCAATCGAGGAGGGCCGAGGTTCCTGTTGCACCAGGGCACACTTCTTGTTTTGGGGCGGAGAGGGCCACCATGCTGATTCAGTCCGGCAACGAGGGGACATGCACTCGTCGCAACCACGCCCAGCATGCCCGCATGCCCAGCCTGAACCGGAGCCCATTTCCTCGGCCAGCAGATGCCAAAGTTTGAGATACGCCAACTACCATCCCAAGACAGTGGAAAGCCTCCCACACCTCACTGGCGTGGCTGTCTCGCTCCAGGGCCTCCTGCCTGCCCCCAACTGTGGCTACACTTCCTGCCTTCCAGTGACCCGATGCCTGCTGCAGGCGGATGCGATGGAGGGTCTCGAAGGCAGCGGCAGCGACGAAGGTGGGCAGGTGCTCGACGGCGGGGCAGCCGGGGAGGCAGACGACGACGGTGCGTCTGCCGAGGCGTCAGAGGAGGAGGATGCCGAGGTGAGCAGGCGAAACCCAAGTGCACATTTGCATCGTGCTCGTTCGTTCTTCCCAGCCCGTCTCACGGCCCTCTGTTGTGTATGCACAGACGCTGTGCACAGCAGCTGTGAGACACCCGGAGTGCAAATCGCCCTCATTCAGATTAAGCAGTTGCCATTTACCCAGACGGAGCATCAGCTGCAAGCTGACGAACTGGGTGCGCGAAAACCATTAGCTGCCACAGGGGCGGGATCAGGGAGGGACGTCTATATCCTGCCGTTGATGTGCCAAGGCTCAGTACCTTGTGCTGGGTGGACTGCACAGCAATGCGCAGGATTGAGCTGCCTTGCCCGGATGCCGCCCCTGAAGGCAATCCTACCCGATGTGGTGCCTCTTCCCTGCAGCAAGCTGACAACAGCAGCCCAGGACTGCGGCGCTGCTGGACCCAGAGGCACCCTAATCATCAGCAATCTGCCCGCAGCACTTGGCAAGTTCAACCTGTCTTATGCGTGAGTGATTGCTCGAACGATTTCCAACCCGCCAGGCCGACCTGGACAGCGAGCTGGAAGCAGAGGCTGCAGTCGCGTCGGCGCCGGCCGCCGGCGCAGCGCCGGTGAAAACCCTAGACCTGGGCGGCAACGGCGCCTGGGGCGGCGGCGCTGAAATGGCGGAAGACGAGCAGCAGCCGCAGTCGCCGGTCGCGCCGGACGCGGGTGCAAATCCTTCTGTCGGTTCTGCTGTTCTGCTGTTCTCCCTGTCGTGTTGTGCGCCGCCCACACACAAACCCTAAAACCCTAAACCCTAAAACCCTAAACCCTACAATCTCTGGTGCTGTCGGCAGCCCCGCTGAGCCTGTCAGGAGTCGCGGCGGCTGCACGCGCGTGCCCGTGCAGTTGTGACTTGCGCGCGCAGCTGCAAACTCTGCCAGGGGCGCGGGAGGAGCAACGGGACATGCAAACCTCTAGGGTTCACAATCTGGTGGGTCTGCTTCAGTCTGAGGCTGCTCACCGGCGCTGCAGCGCTGCAGGCCCCGCGCTTGCCTGGCCGTTTCTCGACGTGGGCTGACGTGCAACCCCTGACGTGCACCCCCTGATGTGCGCTGCACAGGCGAGGCGGCAGAGGGCGGCAAGCTGTCCAAGGCGCAGAAGAAGCGTGCCAAGGCCGACAAGGAGGCCGCCATCCGCCGCGCGGTGCGTGCTTTGATGTCATGCAGCGTGCCTGACTCAAAGGTCCTTTCCAACTGGTCTCAGACCGGCAGAACGCGCAAGTTGCGCAGGCAGTGCATCAACTGCAGCGTCAGGCTGATGTCTGACGCAGCCACCAGCAAGGAGACGCCGCTCGTGACATCCTATAATTTGCCTTGGAATGCATTCGCCTGTTCGCCCTCTACCCTGCTTCAGTTGCATTGCCGATGGCTCAAGTTTGCCACAGCTGCGGCGTCGCAGGGGGGCTGGCGTGGGTGGTTGCGGTGGCGGAGCCGCGGACGGCAAGCGTGCTCGAAGCTTGATGCGTTTTGAAGTGTCTTGGATCAAATCACACCAGCAGACTCACTGTGCATGCCCTAGACCATACCTGCTCTGCCGCGCAGGAGCTGGCGCGGGCGGACCCGGCGGCGGAGCCAGAGACGGCGGACGCGTTCGAGGCGCTGGTGGCGGGGCAGCCCGACTCCAGCCACGCCTGGATCCGCTACATGGCCTTCCTACTGACGCTGGGCGACGCCGACGGCGCCCGCGCGATTGCGGAGCGGGCGCTGGTCACCATCAACTACAGGCGGGCTTGCTTTCCCTCGCCACCCCGTGCTGACGTGTCTCTGTCATGCGCGTGTCTCATGGTCAAACCCTTCCCGAGAGGTTCCTGTGCCTCTGGGTCCGCCTCTGGGGCCGCCTCCTCCGGCGCGCCTGCGGAATGCGACTCGACGGTGCAGCACAGTGCGCAGGAATGTGAGTTCGTTCCGTGTTCCCGCCGCGTCGCCACACCCTCCCAATCTTGTGATGCGTGGTCCCGTCGGCGACACAGTCAATTTGCATGGCTGATACGGCACAGAGCATGCGCAGCACCCTCTCGCATACTTGTGCAGGCATGCAAACTCCTGCCTGGCATGCAAGCCTGTTCTAGTCTGTGATCAGCCGTGGTGAGGTGCTTCGGCCAGCGTCAATGTCAGACGGCTGTCTCATGGCGCCTGTGGCATCGCCGCATCCGTTTCTCCCTCTCCACGGCCTGACTTGCAGTGCCGTCTTGTGATGCGCGTGGCTACCCTGAGTTTGGTGCAGAGAGCTCCACACACACACGCGAAGCGCTTTTACCCAAACAGAACATGCCCCGAATGGCAGCTCCACACACGAACGTGAGACGCTGTGGTTGCTGCACTGGCTGATGCGGCTGCCGCACCCTGCAGGGAGTGTGGCGAGGGGGTCGACCAGTGGTGGTTTCGGATCAAAGAGAAGCAGTCTTTGAAGCAAAATTGACGCAGTCCGTGCTGACTCCTCTGTATTTGAACTCCCCAGGGAGGAGGGCGAGAAGTTCAACGTGTGGGCGGCGCTGCTCAACCTGGAAAACACATACGGCTCACCGCCGGAGGAGGCGGCGATGGCAGCCTTCCGCCGCGCGGCGGCGCACACGGACCCCAAGAGGCTGCACCTCGCCGCGGCGGCCATGTTCGAGCGCTCGGGCCGGTCCGAGGCGGCGCGCACGCTGCTCAAGGCCGCCTGCCGCAAGTTCGCCGGCTCCGCCAAGGTGGGGCGGCGCTTAGGGTTATACACCTGAGTTTGTGGGGATTCGGAAACAAAGATATGGGTGAAGTGCTGCGTCGGCCTGCGCTTCTTCCGGGGGATCGCCATACCCAGCATATGTAGTTTCCGAACCTGCCGCATGCCGGCTGGCGTCGACCTCGGATGCAGTCTGCTCGCTCGCGTGCACTGTGTGCGCCGGCCTGCGATACCTGCAGCCCGGGCCTGCCGTCTGAAGCCCTGTGTTGCAAGCCCCGTGTCTGCCATGCGCGTCAGCATATCACCGCTCCGACTCACGTTTGGCGAGGTGCTACAAGTCGCGCGACAGCGAATTTTCTGAGCCCGTGCACCTGCCAACCGCGCGGCGTCCCCCGATGCCGTCGCGACCGCAGGCGCCGGGCCACACAACCCCAGAATAGCTGATTTTCAGCTATCCTCAGCCTTTTGTGCCAGCTCATGCACGCAGCGCACACCGCGTCCTGCAGAAACCGCACTCACTTCGTGGGGGGGTCACGAGCAAAATGTGAACCTGCGCCAGCGCCTGCGGCAAGCCGCAGTTGTTCATAATTTCACAGTTTCAGGAAGAGGGGATTGGTAAACACAGGTGTGGCTGCGGGCGGTGGGCGCGGAGCTGGGCGAGGGCGGCGGCGGCAGCGGCGCAGCGCAAAAGGTGCTGGAGCGAGCCCTCAACGCGCTGCCCTCCCGCAAGCACATTAAGGTGCGGGGGCCGTGTGGGAACATGCGGCAGCAACATGAGCCGTCGCCTATGGGAGCTTGTGGGAACGTGCGGCAGAACCATGAGCCGTCCCGGGCGACGGTGCACAATGCAGCAGGCTTGCCGCCGCGGCCTCTGCACTGCCGAAGTGCACTGCCCGCAGGGCGGGCATGGCTTGGTCTCTGACTGCGTGCCGCGTGTGGTAGCCGGCGAGTCAATGCACTGGGAAAGCGCCCACGGCAGCGTGTTGCTGCGCCCGAGCGCAGTCCACATGTTGCCTCGCGGCTGCAGGGTGGGCTGTCTGGTGGTACACAACTCGCTGGAATGGTCTGACGGTATGCATGCCACGGTTGTGCGCTGCTCTCCTGGTGCGCAGGCTGCAAGCAGCGGGCTGCGCCGCATGCACGCCTGGCTAGTCAGACACTGTGGCACGCCGGGCAACTTGGACCGCCGCCCCATGCAGGGGGCTGCCCTGCAGACCAGAGACTTCCGACCCACCCCCCAACATGCAAGGCACTGCTCGCCGCATGCCCCGCAGGTCATCACGCAGGCGGCGCTGCTGGAGTTTCGCTCGGGCTCTACGGAGCGGGGGCGGTCGCTCTTTGAGGGCGTGCTGCGGAACTACCCGCGCCGCCTGGACCTGTGGTCCGTCTACCTGGACCAGGTAGGGTTTTGGGCCACTGTGCCGCCCTCCCTCAAGAGGCCGCCCTATCATTTTCTGTGACACTGTGGCTGCGGAGCGTGGGAGGAGCCAAGCATGGATGGGTCCTCAACCGTGTATGTCGTGTGCCTGTAGCTGGTGGGTTATGGGCTTGCGCCCTGCCCGGACACCCTGTCTTGGTACCACAGCCCATCTCAAGGGTGCAAGCGGGGTCCTGCTGTCCGGCAGCTGCTATGTTTGGGGTAGGAGCGACACCCATACACCATACCCCTGCACACCGTGGCAAGCCACAGGCATGGGCCTGGAACCCTGCTGAAGGCCAAGCACCGAGGCCGAGGTTTCCTGTGCGATGATGTTCCTCCTCCAATGCCGGCTCGCATGCGGATCCGGACGCATTGACACCTCCATGCGGTTGTGGCGCAGGAGATCAAGGCGGGCGACACGGCGCGCACGCGGGCCCTGTTCGAGCGCGCCATCACGGTGCAGCTGCCGCCCAAGAAGATGAAGGTGCTTTGATTTCAAGGAGGAGCCCAGATGCGACCGAACTCCTGCATTTATACAGCCTCAGCAACCCTGCCTTACTGTGTTCTCGATGTAAATGCATGCCCATGGACTTGCAGTTTTCCATGGCGGCTGCTGGGTGGGTCCACGGCATCGGCCTGTGAAACCCAGCGTTCGCAGCAAGCGAGCGGCTGCGGCACCCCCAGGAGGGCGTGGTGCATGTGGGCTGCTGCTGACGGTCATCTGTGAAGACTCCCCTCCCAAACAATGCGCATTTCATGCTGCCGTGCAGTTCTTCTTCAAGCGGTATCTGGAATACGAGCAGCAGCACGGCGACGCCGCAAGTGTGGAGCACGTCAAGCAGGCGGCGCGGGAGTACGTGGAAAGCGCCGCCGGGCCGGCCTGAATTAGCAAATCGGGCAGTGGCAGCAGCTGCTTCTCGGAGCAGCGAGGCGGCTGGCAGCCCACCCCCGTCTGGCATAGAGCAGCGAGGGAGAGGAGGCGCAACGCAAGAGCTGTCCAGTAATAGGAAGGCCGCGTCGTGCATACAGCAGAAGGGTGAGCAGCTGTAATCAACGGGGGCGCCCTTGGCCTCCATCTCGCACCTGCGCCATCCGTCCTGGCCTCTGAACTTGGCGTTTCGCCGTTGCTGCCTAGTGGTGCTCCTGTGACAGAGCTTGCGTGACCCTACGTGCTGATGAGCAGGGACTCCTGCAGCCGTTGAATTAGAGTGTCGTACAGACGACCCGCCTGTGTTTCGAAGCACCGCATACCGTACGGAACAAGAGAGATCAAATATGCAGGCGAAAGATGCCTGCTCCGCTTGAAGGTGTTCCACGCCAGCGTTGGTGAGGCCGGCCAAGTCGTGTCGGAGCTCCCGGCACGACCACGTGGACACGTGGCACTCCAGATGCTCAGCTCCACTGTCGACATAGGGATGACCTGCGCACAATCCCAAGACTGAAGAAGCATTTGCGTCGCCGATCTTGAAGTTAGGGGGCACCAGGTCGTCGCCTTTGATCGCGTCAGCTTGCGCGTGCAAGCAACGTATTCAACCGAGGTGCAGTGCCGTTTTGCGCTTCTACCCGCTGTCGCATCCCCTTTAATGGCATCGAGAGTTGTTTTGCCCGTTTTGGAGGCGACGCATGGGCGTCACGTGGCACATGAATGTCAAGTGCATCGTCGCGGTTGCATCGGGGCTTAGGCCTAGTCTGAGACACTGGTCGTCTGTGGCAGCGCGCGCAGCGGGTTCTTCACGCCGCAGGCGTTCATACAAGCTGCTGAGAAGAAACAGTGGGACGGTGATGTTTGGCCCTTTGATGACGAACCGCAGTGGGTCTTGACTACATACCACGGTGTCCGTAGCCACTGCACAGTGGGACAACGTGCACACCATTAGCAGTCTTTCATACGCGCCCTATCTGCTTTCCCAGAAATCTGCAGTTCTGCAGGAAAGGTATACTCGACGCCCACCAGCCCCAATGGACAGGCGGCTCCTGCGCTCCTTTTCCCATAGTCATGGCAGCGGTCTGTCTGGCGCAGCCATCGTCGGCATCGTCATAGCCTCGGCAGGCCTGATCGTCTTCCTGATCTTCGTCCTCTCGATCTTCATACCGCTCTGCTGCGGCGGCATCAAGGGGTGCGCAGTAAACTGCAATCACCCGAAGACGTGCAACGAGCCACTCACCTGCAATACCATGCAGCACTCCACTTGCACCATGCAGTGCTGTGAGCATCGAACAAGGCAGCTGGTTCAATTAACGCGACTGGTCTGCACATGCAGGGTGAAGGATCACAGGGCTACCAAAGCCGCCGGAACCCATGTCACCGGGACTTGGTGGACAGGAGGGTTTGTTGCTAGCATGGCGGGCTGTGACAGCAGCGGCAGCGGCGGTGGTTTCGGTGGTGGTGGCGGCGGCGGCTGCGGTGGCGGTGGCGGTGGCGGCGGTGGCGGCTGCTGAATATTGTCAAGAGGCACCGTTGCAGTGAGATAGCGCGCAACAGCAAGTAAAGAATGCGCTGAAACACCGCGATCCGCAAAGTTGCTGATTGATTATTGAGGCGCTGACATATTAGCATCCGGCGCAACAAGGTCGCAGTGTTACTATTGTACAATGCACATGTGCCATGCGGTTACCGCAACGGTGCATCCGTGGTGTTTTGCAGCCTGGCATGTCGAACACTGCCATAAAATCTGCCAACTAACAGCATCGGTCTTGGTTCATCTGTTGTCTCAGAGGGATGCTGATTCGTGGGAGGAATCGTGTTCACATGGGCACACATGCGTGACGGAAATGATACGAGCATCAACGTGATTGCTGTGTTGCCTCCAAAAGTTCTGGGAGCTCGCCGATGTGACAATGTTTGTTGTTGTGAACTCACGTTTGTTGGATTACGAGTGCTCGTGAAAGCATCATCTGACGTATGCCAGCTATTTGTAACGTATTCACTTGGGTCTCCTCCTGCTTGTGCACGCTGGGCCGGTGCATCATGCTGCGCTGCATGGAGATGCAGTCACGGCCACCCGCCATGTTACAGATGGTTCTCATCAATATCTATCATATGATTGTATGAGCACACGTGCTCGCTTTGGTTTGATTTAGTATCCCTACTGTCGCATGGATCACCAGGGTAGTCACAACGTTCCTCCGTCCTGATGCTGCGTTTGAATTATAACCGCCGCCGCCGCCGCCGCCGCCTCCACTGCCGCCACCGCCGCCGCCGCCACAATCGCCTCCACTGCCGCCTCCACTGCTAACACCATCACCGCACGCAGCTCTACCTCCACCGCTCTCAATGTCGCCCACTGGCCTCGCCAAGTTTTAACGTACATGAGCATATCCAGCAGGACTCGTCGCCTAGCTATATAATGGGAACTGATGAGCTCCTGATATCCTAGCAGTCATACATACATATGTAGCAACACGTGTCAATGCGGAACTGGGGCTGCCGTGTAGGTCAAACAGAGCTCGAGATATGCTTGTGCGCATGCATGCTGGTGTAGGATCCATCACGAATGGCTCGAAAATTGCAGGCCGGTGCGCCTGCCGGCTGGCGCACTCACATCGTTGTGGCACTGCCGCAGTAGCAGCGGCGGCAGCACGAGGCGAACATGCACATGAATACGAGGATGAAGAGCCCGAGCAACACAAATGCGAACATCTCTCCGGCCTTATTCTCGCTGCCGCTATGCGAACCGTCACCACCCAAAGCAGCCGCACGGAGGCCTCCCAAGCCTAGTAACGCTGACATCCTCTGCATGCCTGCGAACGAATTAGTCGCACACAGCATACTGCTTGCAAGATAAATTGGTGCTCAAGACCAGCGCATCAGCACTCATTAGGGTCATGCAACCGCCGGTGATGGCTTGCGCGCGCGCGCCGGGCACACAGCTCACCTAAGATGACACACTACTCAAATGTTGCTGGCGGATGGAAGGATTTGACACTCTGCTGGACCGAGCAAACTCAGCAGGCGTTGCACCAGCAGGAGGCTGAGCTCTGCACGCTGCTTACATACCTGTTTGCCGACTGCTTAGGTATTGCTGTTTCTCAGCCAGAGCCGTCCGAACTCCAGCAGGGACGTCCGTTGGTCGATTTTTGGCTTGCGGCATCCCCAGCCGATGCTCCGATGACGCCTTGAAGCAGCAGTTGGTGGTTCTTATGCGTGCAATTGCAGTACTGCAGACACAATAGGAGCTGTGATGAGGCGAGTGACTCCGGCCCGGGTCGTTCCGGAGGCACGCAGCCAGCAGATTCCACCAGTGGAATCTGGGGCCTCCGAAACGAGGATTGCTTTGGAGTTGCATGCCAGTTGCATGTAGTGAGACTGAAACTGGAGCTCTATTGCTTTTCCATTGCCCTCCTACAACAAGTGTCTAAGTTGACGCAGCCAGGGGATATCGGTCTTGCGAGGCGAGCACGCCAGCTGCCACTTGACGTCGGGTACATTGATTGCAGCTCGTAGACGGTTCGACAGAGGATCGGCAAAGAGGTGAGTCCTACCACGCTGTGTCATTCTCTGGCCAATCGAATCAAGGAATAGTGGCATCATCGTTGCGCATCAGCATCCGTGGCCGCCCAGGAACTTTCGCAGGGCGCATGGAATTTGGCAGTAATAAGAAGCATAGATGATGTGAATGATTCTCATCGGCCAATGCTGCAGAGTAGCTGAGAATCATTTGCCATGATGAGTTCCTATCGTGCATTGCCTGTCCGTTGCTGCTGTTTGTGATGCACATATGCCACCGCCCGCCCACGCACACGTGCCCCCGCACGCCCTGCAACGTTGCTATGGCTCAGCAGCCTGTGTAAGTTCTTCATTCACGTTTTGGTGCCTTTGGCAGGTCAATTCTATGGAGACTGCAATCCTTTACGCCAGTGGCACTACAGCCAGTGGCACGCACGGAGGCCGCGAACACACACCTGTTGGCTTGCAAATCGCTTTTGAAGTCTTTTGCAGGCTTCTCGCGCTGTTGATGATCCTTGTATACTCTGCAGCTGCTGCTGTGGCGTCGCCGCCTCCACCAAGAGGTGAGTAGAATGCTTACGATGCGCCGCTGTCGTCCAGAGTCATCGGATAATAATGCTGTTCTTTCGTGATCAGGCTCGGTCTTGCAACAGTAGCATTATGACAGTACATGCCAGGAATGCACAAAATGCGTATGATGCATACACGCATCCGGAGCTGATAGCTTGTTATTTTGGGCAACATCAGCACTGGACGCTGAAGAGATTGCTTTCTTACTTCCAGTGCGACAGCGACAGATGATTGATTGCTTTACGTCCCAGCTTGACAAGGGGTTACTCGAGACGTGTATGCACGCAGGATCCCAGGTGCTGGCGACATTGAAGCTGGTGGAGGCGGCGGTGGCTGTGGAGGCGGTTGCGGCGGCGGCGGCGGCGACTGACTATAATGAACCACACTGGGAATGATGCCAGCAGGCAGTAGGATTGCCGCATGATGTGATGTTTCTAGCACGTTACTCAATCAGGCGAACGTAACACAGCAATGATCTCGTGAATTGCTGACACCAGTCGCGGCTGCTATTGAAGGGCTCCTTAGACATGTATGATTGCCGAGCAAGCGAAGCTCTCGAAACTGTCTTTATTTCTGCCTGACGTGACATTCCAGTCAAGAAGCGACGTTGCTGCTTCGAAGAAAATCTCCTTCCGTCATTCGACGTTGTGCAGCCTCGTAACCGGTCAGAGGCTTACAGCCCCAATCGTGTGCAAGTGCGGCTCGACGAACGACGCACTACGCGTCGTTGGCGTAGTTGCGTTTGTTGGCGTAGTTCATGCAGGGGAGCGCAGCGCCCGACCAGCCACTTCAGCCCCACGAATGGGCGGGCAGCATGCATCCCTTCGGCCCGCCATGGCCCACCAAGTATACAAGATCATATTTGGTAATGTGTTCGCAAGCCTTCACAATATGTCGACCGGGCACGTCGGCGCAGCTCGCGAGGCGCGCTTCGCGCACACAGTCTGCCGCCCCTGTCCGGCAGATGTGTCACACCGCCACGAGCCCAGTCCAGGCTGCCGGGCGCAGGAGCGGGCAAAAGCCGACGTCGCTGTCGCCTCGCCGGCCGTCCCGCCGACCCGCCCGCCACCCCGCCGCCTCCTCGTGCTTTGTGCTTCTCCTGTTCTTCTCACTTCACCGCGCCTTCTTCATCTCCTGCTGCGCCACCGCTGTCGCCCGCATGTGCTTGCGCAGCCCGCGCACCAGCTTGTAGGTCCACAGTTGGCTGCCGGCGACGCCCAGCACCGCGCACGCCGCCCAGTAGTACCTGTGCACATTCCAGAAAACCCATCCGGGCGATTGATTACTGGACCTGGAAGTGAATCCGTCAACCACATTTTGTTTTGTTGGCGACGCCCAGCACTGCGCACGCCGCCCAGTAGAACCTACAGACATGATGCGTAACACTGACAATTGTCCTGAGCAATGCACGCCCCAGCAATGGGCCAGATGCGGAGATGATGTCATAGCATTTCCGGATGCCTGAGCATTGCACGCCCCAGCAGCGGGCCAGGCATGAGAACGCCCACCACTGCGCCGTCGCCCAGTGGGGGCCTGAGCTGCGGGGCCAGGCCATGCGCGAGAGTCTGCGGGGCCAGGCCATCAGCGAGAGCTGCAGACTGAGAGTCGCCCTGGGTGGCGAGCTGCATGCATGCACCCCGCAGCTAGAGGACTAGGAGTTTGGCGGAGTGCACCCAGTCGACCACTGCTGGCTGTGACGACAGGGTCCACGACTGTGCACGAGTCGGAGAGGCTCCCTATTGCATCACAAGATGCTTGCAGCCGTGCCAACTTGGCCACTGAAAGGGTGGGGGTGTTGGGGAACGGTATTGATACATGCGCCTGGGAGCTGCTGGGTTGAGAGCCCGCACCTGAGTGACAGCGGCAGGGCGGCAGAATGCACCAGGTGCCGCGCCAGCCAGGTGATGGCGGGCGGACCAATAAGTGTGCGCACGATGACGAAGATCACGGTGTAGACCGGAGACAACTTCTTGAAGGCAGACGCCGCCAGCTGCAGGGTATGACAAAGAAAAAAATGCATTCGTGAACCTGTACTTCAAGAACGAAGACCTGGAGCGGAGAGGCATGCGCAGCGAGCCGCGGGTACAGCTGAAGGAGCACGGCAGGTTCATTGCGCGGCAGCCTCAGCAGGCTCCCATGGCCCGCACAGCAGCGCATTTGCACTGCAGGTCTGTTGGATATGCAAACAGCGTCACACGGCCTTGCGGCGCCGATAGTGCAGCTTGTTGACCCGACAAGGTGCATGTGGTTGCACAGCCCGGCGCCATGCTGTATCGGCAGTGCTGGCAGGCGCCAGTCCGCTGTGCAGATCGGCAGCGTCGGCCATCCCGCCACCTCCCAAGAAGCACAGCAAGTTGCGGCAAGAGGCGAGAGAAAGCACACCCTCGAGTCCTTACGCAGGTCACGCGCCATGTACCAGCCGTTCTGGAAGATGCTGGTCGACTCGCCCAGCGCCATGAGGATTAGCACTGACACGCCGCCGCGGCCCAGCAGCTGCAGGCGGAAGGAACCAGCTTTGGTTTGACTTTTGGCACAGCCTTGCCGAGCATCTCCTGTGAACCTTGGGAGCAGGCGGTGGTTCCTGCAGCCTGGGAGGAGGCCAATCATGTTCTACCAGTTGGCGGCAACTTTTCCAAGCACCTCCTGTGGATCTTCGAGCAGGCGGTCGTTCCTGCAGCCTGCGGCGGCGTTTCCTGCAGGTCTGCGGCGAGACGTGAGCGCGCTGCCAACACAAACCAGTGTGGCAGTCACGACATTCAGGGTTAAGTCGGTGACGCACCACGCTGGTGATCATGTAGGAGGATGTCATGAAGTGGTGGCCCACGAACAGGAAGTCGTTGGGCGTGAAGGGCAGCAGGAAGCAGAACAGGTCCACAATCATGTACGCCTGCGGGGTTGCAGGGAGCCCTTGGGGGTGCCACTGCTGGTGCTCTCACGAATGGCGCTGAACAGCACTGCTGCACACGCTGCCACTCGATAAGCAGACGGCAACCCGAGCTGCAATGCTGCTGCTGTGTCAGGAGCTGCAGAAAGGGAGTTGGTGCTGTACTGGTGCTTTACTCACCGTTGAGAACAGCAACAGCAAATCCTGCCGCGGCGTGTTGCTCGAGGCAACCTCAACCGGCCAGGCCTTCGCGATCTGTGGACAGGAACAAGGGGCGTCAAGTACGCATGGAAGCCAAGCGAGCAGCCCTTGGACCGCCCTGCAGGCGCTCAGTAATGGGCAGCAGCCCCGCACCTCCGCGGTAGCGATGGCCGTGGTCACCAGCCCGTGGAAGATGGAAATGGTGCACGAGCTGAAGGTGCCGCGCAGCTTTGTCCTGTGCAAGGGCGAGACTAGGTCTGGGATGTGTTGCATGCACAACCAGGAGAATGGGCAGCGAGGCGTGCAGCGAAGAGCGTCAAGTCGCCGTGTTGGGGGCGCAGGTTGCTACGATGTTCGGCACAACAGTCCCCGCAACGAGTTGTGCCACCGGCATGGTTGCGGTTAGCGCACCCCTTGGAGGACGTCAGCGGTAGCACGCTCCAGAAGGCATAGGCCACATAGAACGCCGCGGCAAAGCCGGCCACCAGCAGCGGTAGCGGCTCAAGCGCGGTGCCTGCGGCGGCGCTGTGCCCGCTTAGTTTACAAGCTCTGAAGGTGTTTTAGGGGCTCGCAAACACCGTTGAAGCGTCAAAATGGCTGCACCTCCAGTGATGGGCAGGCCGGCGCCGTAGTGGTGGAGGAATTTCTGGGCGCTGCCCTCCAGCTCCTGCAACCGGCTGGCCATCCCTGCAGACCACTGGTGGCTGCACCGATATGATTTGCTGCGAGGGACTTCCGCAAGGTGGACTGTTGTTCAGGATTGCTCGGCTGGCAACGCACAACCGCTGTGCACCAAGGCGAAATTCCCGGCCGTGCGTCTTCAGGTCGCAGAATTAGACCAAGACTGCAGCTCAACTTACTACTGAACGTTGAGAACAGGGCCAGAGCTGTGAGCAGGCTCAACAGGGCAACCACTTTTAGTCATACTTTGGCGCAGGCACGTGAGCAGCTCTCGAGCCAGCGTGCGCAATGCTGCATTCGCGACAAGTGCAGACTCGCCGCAAATCACCCGCACTGACAATAGAATACGCCATGCGATCGCTACCTGACCCACCTATTGGAGCGTTGCCGGGCATCGCGCATGCGCTGCAGGAACTGGGTGGCTTGGCGCTCTCTGCTCTTACACTGAGCTGCAAAGGACGCAAACAGCTCCTTCATGCAGGCTCGTCGGACCTCAACGCGAGGCACATGACTGGCAGCCAGTAGCAGCACTTGACTCTTGTCCATTCATGCATTCATGGGTGCGGCTGCGGCATCAACCTTCCTTACCCCCTTACACATAGGATGTCGACCGCCTGGCACCCTTGCGAGGGCCGCACTCAGCCCTGTCTGCGCCCTGTCCAAGCCCAGTAACCAACCAACCCGTGCATGCTACCTGCCGCTGGCCACACGCCGGGAGGCGCACCTCGCGGATGCAAAGAAACATCAACACGATGCATACCGCAATCCCGCAGGACCTGTCCCCGGCCGGAATGCCGTACCGCTTCAGTGGCGTGCCACTGCCGGCGTCGGAGGGGACTTAGGGCTGTGTCGCTCCGCCGCTTGAGCCTCAACGCCTGCAACATCCTGATGGCGCAGTCCTGATGCACGGGAAAAAAACGCCTCGCTGCTTGAGCACCTGTGCGTGCGCCACCTCACCTCGCCTTTCCACCAGGAGCCAATTTCGAACTGTGTTCTCGTCAGCTGTGGTCGCTGCAGCGACTACTCTCGCCATGTCGGATGCTGCGCTGGCAAATTTTTTCGCTCGTGCTGCAGCCGAAGCTAGTCCCCTCTCGCCATGAATAAGCTTGCCCCACCCATCGGGCACCACCTGCGACTGGAGATTGGCAGCGCGCTGAACGACGCCGGGCCACCTGTGCTCTCGAGCACGCCGCCGCTGCGGCGGCGGCTGCTGCGGGCCACCCGCGTCACGGCCGCCGCACCGGAGGTGGGTGAGGCAACAGCTGGGGCTGCAGAGAAGTGAGTGGAGTTTCTAAGGCATTTGTGCCAGTGGACCTCAAATGAGGCGGGTTGCGTACAGTGAGACGGAACGTAAAGTGGGTGGTGTCTTTGCCTGTGGTCAATGCAGCTCAACATGCACAGCTCGAGTGAAGGTTTCGACCCACAGTGGACGCACAGGAGAAATAGACACCGTGACAAGCATTCTATCAACGTCGTTGTCGGGCACATGCAGGGCGGTGCAGCACTTATTCACAACCCTGCAATCACCGTATCTATACCTCGTCTTGACTCGGCCACTTTGCCGCAAGATCATTTTGCTGCTCGATCTTTCCATGAAATCAAGCATTCCAATGCATAGCCATTTTCAAATCACAGTGCCTCCAGAAGGATGCTGCCATGCCGGGCTTGACGCCTGTGAATGCCGCTGTAGTTATGCAACTTAGCAAGTAATACCGTAGGTTGATAAGACGCCACATGTGTTGGGACGTGTCGACCCTACTGCTGCCCCCGCCGCCACTGAAATAAATCGCCGCCGACCTCGCAAACCTCTGAAGGCCAGGCCCGATGCGGGGCACCCGACTCCTCTCCTCGCAGGGCTCGTCATTTGTCTGGGGGGAGGCTCCTCTGTTGGTCTGATACACCACTGCCAGCCCCTCAGAAGCAGACGAGGCAGGACGAGTCCGCAGCCGCCAGGCGCTCGTGCAGCACTCCCAGGTCATACGCATAGTCGTCCCAGGCCACGTGGCGCAGGTCCAGCACCCGCAGGCCGCCCAGGGCGGCGACGGCGTCAGAAAAGTGGCTCCCTTCGTGCAGGCCGCGGCAGCGCAGATATGTCAGAGCGTCCAGGCCCTGCGGATGAGGGCATGTGCCGGCGTTTTGGTCGCTCAAAACATCCCCATTGCATGTGCTGCGGAGACTCAGCAGCCGCTGCGTTTGGCCACTTGGCAGGTACAAGTCGAATTTCGGCAGAATTGTAAAAGACAGAACAAGCAACTGAGGGTCCCTTCACAACAGCAGCATGGTTGAAACACACCAGGAGCGGGCGGCGGTAGTCGTTGATGGGAAAGTAGCTGATGTTTAGGGTCTTGAGGTTCGGGAGGTTGAGCCGCGGCACTTTGCCGCCAAAGCCGTTGCGTTTGAGGCTCAGGCTGGTGAGGGCCACCAGCCCAGCGATGGCGGCAGGCGCCTTGGTGCCGACTTGGCAGCCCTTGAGGGTGAGCTCTTTCAGCTGTGGCAGCTTGCCGGCGGCCGGCAGCAGTCCCTCGATGACCCTGCTCCACGTGCAAGAACGGGCAGCTCAATGCCAAGGACGTGCGGCCAGAGCGCAATATGCATCACAGCATCGATTGATGTTTCTCCTGCCTGCCTCTCTCATGCAGCAGGCTTCTCGAGAGCTCTCTGCAGGTCTGCAGGTCCTGTCATGCCCATGGGTCTACGCAGGATTGCGCAGCGGACCAGTCCTCAGCACAGGCGATGAGGATGCTGTGGGAAACATCGTCTGTTTGGCATCCAGTGTGCGATCATACCTCTGGTTGCGGCAGTACGAGATATGCATGCGACGGAGGGAAGTCAGGCGGAAGTCCGCGGCGGCGGCCGCGGCGGCGGCCGCGGCCTCCGCCTCTACATCTGGGTCTTCATCGCCGAAGCCCAGGGGGAATGCCAGGGAGAGGGATGAGACATATCCAGCTCCAGGTCTTGCAGGGCCTCCAGGGACAGGAGGGTCTGCAGGTCGCCCCGTTCGACGCTGAAGACTCGGACCGACAGCTGCGGGGGCCGCAACAGGAGAACACCGTGGTCAGTTCGACAACACATGTCACTGCCCGTGCGCTGCAGGACGGCGCCAAGGGTCAGGAGGCGACAAGCGCAGAGGGAGCGAGCGGGTCCCCGCGGGCCCGCAAGAGCACAATGTCCAGTGCGATGCCGCGGGAGCACAACACCTCTGCGGGCGGGGCAGAGTGCCGCCAATGCAGATGCACTTCACCATCGCGGCGCGCATTGAGCTACGGACCTCTAGCGTGATGAGTGTGGCACCTAGCGCCGGCAGCGCTCTGGGCGGCCACCAGAAAGGCCGGAAGCTGTACTGCGAGGCTGCCAGACCCAGCTGCACGTGTCGCGGCGCCAGCGCGCCCGCCAGTGCCTGAAACCCGAAAACGTGAAATGCACCTGATGTCGTGCAAGTATGTACTGTCCTCTCAACGTCATGCAACCGCTTGACATTCAGGAGCTGGCAGCAGGGCTCACCAGCATCCTTGTCTCACGGGTGGTACTACGTACTGCTGCCGGCCCCACGCTGCTGAAGTGCATCAACGCAGGGGAAATGAAAGCGGCTGCCTGGCGGCATGTGCCGCTGCAACAGCCGCACCCATGCACGCGCACATGTCAGCTGGCAGCCATCACAAGGCCACATCATTCGTTGCACCATCGATCGGCTTGGCCTGTTCAATTGGACCTCGCATGACCTTGTCGGACCACACCTGAACCAGTGCAGGGATCGCGCCGCAATTGCACTGAAACTCCTTCATGTCCACCTGCACCTTTTCGATACCTGCACTACAGGGGCTGCACACAACTGAGCGAGAGCAAGCGGGCCGCGTCACGCACCTTGGCCAGTCAGGGCGACAACGGGCCGGCTGCGCGTTGCGTACTGTCCGAAGGACCCGCCCCACAGTGCCGCTGGCCGGGCACAGTAATTGCTCCTGTTGGGGCCCATTGCATCATGTCTCCCGCATCAGCACTCTGTCTGCTCAGGCTCACGCGATTGCGGGACAGACGGACCCTGGCTGCGCCGGAGGAGCCATGGCAGGAAGTCGAAGTCCTCGGGGCCGTGCGGCAGCCAGGAGGCCAGGGTGATCTCGCCCCACGTCTCCTTTGCCACCGGGCACGCCAGCAGGCGGCGGAAGCGCAGGCACACCCGCTGCACCACCTGCGACACGAGATATGACACCATTAAAGTGTCTGGATCAGCCAGCATTCCTGCTCTCCTCTGCACACTCCTGACGGAGGCGATGCGGCAAACTGGATGCAGGCGTGAGGTGCTGCTGCACATGTGTCGATAACACTCGGCCGCGACTCATACCAGCATCTTGAAGCAGGTGTTGAACATGCCGAAGACGATAGAGAGCACTTCGTCCGGCAGTGTGTCGAAGTGATTGTTGCGAATCGGCGCCTTGCGGCGACACTTGCGCGACGGCGCCTTGCCGCTCGGCCCCTACCGAGGCCAGGGGCACACGCAACTCATGGATCAAGAACCAATGGTCGATGCTAGGGACACCGTGTGTGGTCACTGCCGCCAGCAGGCTGTGTGCAGGAAAAGTAGCGTTCAGTCACCACACAGCCTCAGTGAAGCACACAGCAACAGAATGTTTCCTCAGGCGCCAGCACCTGTGCTGCAGCTTTCATACGAGCCATTCCAGAGGAGGTGAGGCTGAGCGGAGCTACGGCCCACATGCGTTGGGTGCTTGCTGCCTCGCTGTCTGCAGCGAACCCTGAAAAACCTCGGCCAACATCCTCAATTTACAGCACGCACGGCCCCTTCCCGGCTTCAGCTGCTCTTGATGGTGCGCAACAGCATCACACGCAGGAGGTCATCCGCCAAACTGCAACCCTTCTCTCCTTTTCCTCGAGCAAACCGCCAGAAATTCCTCAATCTTTCGAGAATCCTTCGGTTTCGTAGTCCCTTGGCCATCCCAAGGGTCACAGACGGTCGCATCAGGCGCCCCTCGCAGGAAAAGTTCATCGTGCAAACAATTCTTCACACAGTAAGCTTCAGTCTCATCCATCTTGCGCAGAAAGGCTGACACACGCTTTCACCCCTTTGTGGAAAGGTCGATCAGTGCGCAGCCCTCCAGTTCCTTACCCTCCAGTTCCTTGCCCCTGCCTTCAAAAATGCCCAAACGGGACGGTCCTGATGTTACGGAGATTGTAGGCAGGAGCGAGTGGTCAGCCCACAAGATGAGCGCTGCACGGCAGTGCAAGACGGTGCGCAGCAGGATGCATAAAACTGCTGGCCAGGGAATCTGCTACCTCCTGCAGTCCAGCGACATGGTTTGAGCTCTAGGCGGTTCTTAAATGCTACTGCTGGGGTAATCAACCGCGCTATTGCATGCAGATGATCGTGGGGTTTTTTGCGGGCGACTGTGGGGATTACGGCGAGATGGGCTCGCTGCTGAACACACTTTCAGCGGAATATCCTTCTACTTTGTTCTATTCCGTCGACACTGAACGATCACAGGCAATTTGCACAACAGCACCCTAGCATGTTGGAGTACAGGGACATACCTGTGCCGCCGCCTGTTTTGAGCGTTGCGACCCGCGGTGATGGCTCCGCTATGCTTGTTGTGGTAATGATGTCCTGTTCTTGCCGAGCAGGATGTCGCCGACCGATGCCAGGTGCACACCACGCCCACGGTCCAGGTCTGGAAAGATTCCGTCATGGTGGAGGCGGCGGAGAATCCCTCAGCAGATGAGATTCAAGCTTTGCTTGATAGATGTGGCTCCAGATGGTAGCTCAACACCTTTGCTTGCAGTTGCTGTAACTCACCACCTATATAGCTTTACATGCTGAGCCACTGCCCGTGACGCAACCTAATCCATGGCATGACCGAATCTGACGACGTCCATGCACATCACGCCAATCTAGGAAGCACACGTCCTGCCACTATAGACGCCTCATGATCGCTGTCGCCGCATCATGTGTTTGTACAGCACGTGTCTGTTGAGGCTTCGGCCATGGCAACCACAGGCCTCATCAGTACGGCACTTGCTGATCTGCCGCGTCCGCAACCAGCGGCAGCCGCGGCGTGCGTCCCAACAGGCAGGCGCCCTGCAGTCGCCAAGCAGAAGGGTTGTGACTGCAGCCTGTCAGGGAATCGAGACCTGGTGTCACCTGCTGCATGGCGCCTGCAGATGCTGATCGCATGAGGGTGGCAGGGAAGCGCAAGGAAGAAGAGAGGTGAAAGCGCGCACCGATCCATACAGCCAACAGGCCAGGACGAAGAAGAAGATCCTACAATGGTCAGGATGTAGCACAAGTTCAATCATTGCAACTGATGTGTCAAAGCAAGACTGCAGAATCTTCAATCAAGGCAGCCAGAGCGAGCGTGCCGGGGCACGAGGGGAAGCTGACGCGGCAATGCAGGGTACACTCACGTGTTGTAGGCGTTGATGTACAGGGTGAGGCCGAGGCTGTTGCCCACAGGCGGCTTGATTACGTTCTCAAGCACGCCGGGCAGGCTGCACCAGGACACTCAGGGCCGTGAGTACAGAGCTGGCAAGTAAGTCGGCTGGTGAGGCGCGCTGGGATGCGGCACGTCAGCGAGCCTCCGGTCTCGTGATGCAGTAGGCAAACGCAGGCAAGTGGGAGTGAGGAGAGGATCAGGCGTCAAGCAGGGGACACTCACATGAGAATGATGTCCAGTAGGATGGCCTGCGTCCGCAACAACACGCTCAAAGACTCAAGGAATCCTTTTGTAAGGTAGTGAGCAGCATGTACCCAGCAGCACCCGCGCATTACTGCCCGTCACTCTTTAGCAGGTCCCAACGACGGCCGAAACAGCGCAAAAAACGGTGATCTATGCCAAAATAACTTTGCAGACGCACCTGCATGGCGTTGAAGCGCACCCAGCGGCTCCAGTAGTCGCGCTTGTTGATGATGCCGCCGTAGATGGCGAAGAAGACGATCAGCGAGGCGAAGGGCACGCTGGTGTATAGGCGCAGGAGCGGGTCCAGCGGAGCCAGCAGGTTCAGTATGATCGGATTCTGCGCCAGCGCGAACTTGCCTGTGCGCAGCGGGCGGTGTGACTCGGTGAGGTACAGGCAGACGCTGCCCGGGGCAAGCAGCGTAGCATGGCAGCAGGCTGTGCCCCGCGTCAACACCGATTCGCGCGCAGCGACATTGGATCGCCCTATCGTGGTTCGACACACGATGCAGCGCTGTCTGTGGATGCGTGAAATCGGTTTTATTGAGGCCTGTCACACGATATGACCGGTTTGTCAAGCTTGCAGAGTAGTGCTGTCACCACAAGCGCGCAGTCGGCGCACCGTAGCGCAGGCCGTCAAACAGCGGCACGAGGTACGGCAGCGTCGCCACGGCGCGGTCCTTGAAGTCCACGCTCTCTGCTCTGACTGCCATGCTGCCGCGCTGCCGCCTGCTGTGTACACCGCCGAGGCTGGGCAGCCCCAGCGGCATCGCCGTGCTAATGCAGTGCCTGCTGGACAGCAAGCTGCCTGCGGCTGCCGGGCTACGCGGAGCGATGCTGCGCGATGTCAGGGCTGAAGGGGTGTGTCTCAGCGCTTGGCGGCAGGTGCATGATGGGGCCCTCACCGCAGGCAGCGAGCTGTGTACCAGTGAGGCTTGCATGATGCGGTGTCTTTGGGACCGACTTCCAGCGAGATCCGTCAAGGTCCTCGCAGATGAATTACAGCGATCGGTTGCCGGTAAGGGCGAATCAGGATGATCTGCAAAGCGATTTCTGCAGCTCTGCTCTGCCTGGAGAGCCACCGAGCTTCTGTGCACGTGCCGTTATCATCAACCCTCAAGCCAAGTAAGCAAGTTCAACTTTTCGTGCATGCATTCAGCTAATTTCACTGGAACGACATCGTTTACAGCACTCCAGATCCACCTGTGATCATTGGAACTCTTGCTCGCGACGTGGGTTTTGGTTGCATAGATGCAGGCACGCCAATAATGAGTGCAGATGCTGAACAGGCTTCACAAAGCCGACTGAGAGGATTTAACAGAGACGCAAAGTCAGTACAGTGCGAGCCGCTGCGTACGGCTGCAGATCCAATTTAACATTTGATGGCTTGGCCTCGGCGCAAGCACGGCACATGACCATGGTGATGGCACTCAACATAAATTAGCTCATCCATCAGGACCTACTCTTCGCAATGACGGTAGCACTGCCGGACGGGGCGGGGTGCGCTGCTGGCGACGCAACGCCGTGGCGCATGGAGGTGGCGGAAAGACGGGCGGGCGCTCCGACGAGTCCGCCCGCCGCCCTCCAGCTGGCTGCGCTGCAGGACGCGCATGTGGTCGCGGTGGGCGCCGGCGGCGGCACAATCGCGCTGTACCTCCTCCAGGTTCGTGCTGTTGACGTAATGCTGTAGGGCTTAAAGCTGGAGTGCTTGCTACAGCACAGCTGTGTCCCGCCGCGGTGTTGATGTGTTGTTCTCGTACCTACCCTGGTGAAAGCAGGGACCAATTCCGAGTGTGGACCGAGATGTCAAGGGTGGAGCATGTGCAAGCTGGGCGCACACAGAGTCAATTTCCGTGTCAATTTCACTTGCAAGACGCAGGCCGCGCAGCAGGCTGGTGCTGCAGCAAGCCCAGGCACGCGGCCGCCGCTGCAGCCTGCCGGGCCGCCCAGCCCGTCACCGAAGGTGCTGGTGCAGCTGACAGACGCAAAGGGCTGGGCAATCGACGAACCAGTGACCGTTGTGGCGTGGGGCGGCGGCGGCGAAGGCAGGGCGCTGGCGCTGGGCGCAGCGGCAGGCCCCCGGTTGTTTCTGCTGTCCCTGCAGCCTTTCCTGGACAGGTGGGGTGTTTTACACTCGTCAAGGGTCTGTGGCTGGCATTTGGCATTCGACTTGATGCACGTGCTGGAACACAGCGCACCACCGACTGATCCGTGCTCAGTCTGCATGGAGAAGCATGGCAGCCTTTGGCGAACTTATATGTGTGGGGACATCATCGGCATTGCTGCAGGCTTGTGGGCGAGGCGCCGGGCGGCGCCGGCGAGCCGGCGCACAGGCTGCTGGCCGTCGGCACGCTGCCGGCGCCGGTGGTTGCGGTGGCCTGGGCGCAGGCGTGCGACGGCCTGCTCGTGGCAGATGCAGGCGCGGCGCGCTCGCATATCTGCCCGGCTCCCCTGCTGGGAGCACAGTTTGTACACAGTTTGTCCTGCCAGGCCATTCAAGTTCAGGCGGGTTGGACACGCGCCGCCACCTCACGCCTGAAGCTACTTCTGTACAAGCTTTGTGTTTCGCACTGCTCACATGGTGGAGCCACACCTACTTCACGACTGCTCAACAGGCGGCGGCGTTACGATGCTGCACGTGCGGCCGCGCTGGCTGCGGCTGCCTGGCACGGCTGGCTCGGGGCGCTTCAGCGGCGGCGGCGGCGGCGGCGAGCCGGCGGGCGTGCAACTGGAGGACCTGTGGCACGTGCAGACGCCAGAGCCCCAGGCGAGCGGTTGTTCAGCCTCTGCTTTGATAAAGTGCAGCTGTGTGATGGCCGCTGCGCTGCGGTTGCGCGCACCGTATGCGAGGGCGTCCCATGAAGGTGCCGCGGCGCCACCGTCATCCCACAGCAGTTGCAAGCCGGAAACCCGCAGTGACCGCCCCTTTGCGCTCGAGCGAAGGTAGTGCCAGCTACAGCATCTTGAGCCACTCTCCATGACGGACTGGAGGCACTGAGGCACTGATCGTCCTGCAGACGCTCATCGCAGCGGGCGCCGGAGCCTGGGCGCCCTCGGCGACGGCAGCGGCCGGCGGCAGCCACGTGACGGTGTGGTGGCCGCAGCCCATCACGCCGCACGACGGCGATGCCTCCCCCGGCGGCGCGCCAAAGCAGGTGGGGCTGGCACAAGGGCTTCGCGCAGAGTCGCTGCAACTGTCGAGCCGGCTGCTGCAGCGACTATCTGCGCAAAGGATTGATGCGCATCTTGGATGACGCTGCACTTCAGGCTGTCGACTGAGCATCCTTCCGTCAAACTCTCAATGGCGACAGTCCTTCGCGGTGTAACGCATGCCGAGTGCTCTTAATGCAAGACGGCACACTCTCTCACGGCATGCAGCTGACGGCGCGGGCAGAGCGGCTGCGGCACCCGAGCGGCGTCGCAGGGCTGCAGTGGAGCCCCGGCGGCAGCCTCGGCCACGCGTCCCCCCAGGTACTTGGCTCCGCCCCAATTGCACGTCCATTCTGCACTGCCGTCGTGCAGCCCTGGCGGCATCAGGATTGCGGGACTGCGGCACCCGCCCCTTCTCGACTGGCCTGCGAGCACACTGCTGCAACCAAGCTGACTCGTGCAACAGGAAGGCAGCGGCTGCGCCACACCGCAGCGGCCCACGCAGGCGAGTGAGGCACGGTCTCCCGTGTGGTGTGCAGGCCGCAGAAGGCACCGTGAGGTTGTCGTGGTTCGCAGATGGAGAGGCTGTGGGGCGGCGTCCGGGACGAGGAGGAGGGCGGCGCTGCGCACCCGGCGCTGCTGACCATTGGCGCCGACGGCGCGCTGCGCCTCTGGGTCGAGGTGGGCGCCGCAACGTGATCCGGCTCTTCAAGTAGGAGGTCTCAGCTGATTCGGGTGGCCTTCGTTGGCCCCAGAGAGGCCGCTCACTGCATGAACGTCTTGGCTGCACTCCGCGCGCTCACGCTGCTCGCCGCTGGCGCTGCCGACCACCGGCGCGCCGCCGGCGCCCTGCGTGCGGGTCGAAGTGAGAGCCGCCACGTGGTGTGGGTGGCCAGAAAGGCGCCTGAGCGACGGAGCGCTGGCAACGGAATGCTGGTGCCGTCGGCAGAACCGGGGCTGCATTGCCAGTTGCCAGCACTGGTGCTTGCAGCTGGCCGGCAACCTCTCACTGTCCTGACTGGACACACAGGGTGTTCCAGCAGTGGTCAAGCCGGCCTCTGTCTTGGAATGTGGATCCGTGTGGCCCCCTCGGCCGCAGGTGCGGCTCACGCCGGCGTTGGGTGGCGACGGCAGCGGCCCGGATGCGGCGGGGGTGCCGGCGCACTTCTGCTGCACGATGGTGATAGCGCCGCCGGGCCTCGCGCCCAGCGGCCATGGCCTGGCGGCCTGCTGGTGCCGGCCGCAGCCGGACGCCATCCCCTCGACAGCAGGTGTTCCCATCTTGCTCGTTTCGTCGCGACTCCCAGGACGAGGCAAGACAACTGGAGTCGTTGCTGTAGGGAAGCAAGGGCGACGCAACAAGACCCTTGCCGGCCCAATGCAGCATTGCATCCGCTGTTCAGGCCACCTCAGCAGCAGTCAGGGTTCCAGTGCACCCGCAGGCTCCGCCCGGCGGGCGGCCAAGGTGCTGTGGGTGGTGGCCGCGGGGCGCGATGACCACAGCACGCGCCGCCTCTGGCTGTGGGCCGTCGACTGCCTGTCTGGCGTCACCATGAATGGTGCGCACCCGCAACCCGATTCCTGCCTTGTGCCCACAGACATGTGCAGATGTTGTCTTGGACAGAAGATTGGTCAAACAGTTGATTGCTGCAGCTCTAGCACCGCGTGCGGTCCGTCTGCAGACTGCAAGGACATACTTGTGCATGCCTGCAGCAGCCCCAGCAACAACTGCGGCGGCCGCAACCAATGCACTCACGACGCCGCCGTGCACGCTTTGGCCTTCCTCGTCACGGCAGTTACGGTCCTTGACTGCTCGCATCATCGACCTGCATCACCGTCTGACTTCACTGCAGGGCTGCCCAACCAGACGGCAGGGTCTCGGCTGCTGGCACCGCCGCGCGCCGTGCTCTGGGGCACTGCCGTCATTACTTCTGACGCTGCCGGCGGAGTACCCTCCCAGGTGCAGTGCCGCCTCAGCTTTGCCAAGGCTGCAGAGCACCACAGTCGAATCTGATCCACCCGCAGTGGGTTACGGTGACATGAGGTGGTGCAAAGGCGGTCCGGGGCTGCTGATGGGAACATCAACTGCTTTTATTAATTTGAACAACATTAGTGTTTCAACGACCTCGTGGCTGACTGGCCGCCCGTGTCAAATCTGCAGACCGAGGCGGCACTGAGCTGCCACGTGAGTCTGGACGCTGATGTGCCGGCGATGAGCGTGCTCGAGGGCTGGCGCCCCCACCCTGCAGCGCTGCGCCTTCGGGCACACAGGTCTGCACCGCTGCGCCAGTGTTTGGTTTGTCACATTACGGAGCAAATGTGGCCACAAGCAACGGACCCCCGCCGCTGACATTGTGACATCTCTCCTGCACGATAGCAGAGCGCAGCAGCGATGGGGTCATGGCGACAGCTGCTCCCCATGTTTGTCGTGGAGTTTCCAACGACAAGCTCATCTTGTCACTCCTAAAATAGTTGGCGCACAAACTCGCTCACCGTTGCGCTGTGCATCAGGGTGGATGCCTTTGGTGGTGGCGATGTCACCGAGAGCCCCCGCTCGCCAGCCGCCGCAGCTGGCCTTGCGCCACGGCAGGCGCCGGCGCTGCAGCATATGCCTGTGCGCTGCCAAGCCGACACGCTGCTGGGTACGGCCCTCGTGGCATCTCGGAGGCCCGCATTGAACTTGTGGTCATGTGTGAACATCTCTATCTCCGATTCACTCGATTCATATGTATCGGGGCATTGTATTGGTAGCTGGTGAACGTCAGCAGTCACTTGCTCGAGAATGAACATGCTTTTGGCACAGTGCGATGAATATGATGAGGCTTTTCATCACCTCGGCACATACGACCTTCTCATTGATGTCCTGGCAGGCGGCCACTCGGGGCCCATCCAGCTGCTGGCGGCCGACCCCGGCGGCACGGGCCTGCTTGCATCCGCTGCCAGCTCCGGGCCGCCGCTGCTGTGGCGCGCCGCCAGCCTCGCCCTGCTGGGCCCCGCGCCAGGCGACGCGGCCGCTGCCCAGGCCTGCACAGCGCTGGCGTGGATCAGGTGGGCCAGCGGTGCCGCGCCTCCAGTTACCATCCACTTTTGCATTGCTACGCTTCAGAGATGAGCAGGAGTGCCACGCCGAGATGGAGAGGCTAATAGATTTGCATGATGCCATGATGGTGCATGCATGCAGACCACATGTCAATGGGCATGGTCATCGCTGCAGGGCGGAGGGGCAGTCACTGCTGGCGGTTGCGCATGGCAGCGCAGTCACGCTCTGCAGGCATTCGGCAGCGGCCGCTCCAGCTGACGGCGCCGCAGCGGCTGCGCCGGCGGCATTGCTGCCAGTCTGCCGGCTGGCGCTCCAGAGCGATGCAGCGGGCGCCGTGACCGACCTGTGGCAGCTGCCGGCCCCAGACGCGGCAGCAGGGCAGGCGGCGGCAGGCCCCGCGCCGGGATCTCAGGGCGCCAGCGGCAGCGGCCCGGTCCTGCTGGCGGGCAGGGTCGTGGAGGACGGCGCTGCTGATGCGCTGGCGGTGTGGCAGGTCCCCAGCGGCGACGCTGGCGCATCAGCGGTGCAGCCGTTGGCGTTGCTGACTGGGGCACTCGGCGGCGCCGGGTCGGACCAGCCCTGCACCGCCGTGGCCGCTGTGGCCCTCGGCGCATCGCTGCTGCTGGCAGCCTGCGACGGTGGTCCGGAGCTGCATGTCAGCTCCCTGTCTGTCCCTGCAGGTCGGCTCCAGACCTGCAAGCTGCGTGTGCTGCCTGCCAGCTTGAAGCAGACTTGGAGTTGCTGCTGTTCATCTGCTGCCGCGCTTGCACATCGACCGCAGGGCAGAGCCTGGACACAGGGCGCATCAAAGCACAGGACCCCATTTGAAACCTCTGTCTTTGCAGTTTGCTATCGGTGAGCTCAGGACGCGGCCGTTGTCGTGCAGGCACCGGTGGGTCAGCCGCCAGCCAGCCCATCTGTGAGCAACTGGCGTCTCTCAGCGGCGGCGGCGGCGGCGGCGGCAGCTTGACCGCAGCGGCACTGTCGCCGTGCGCCGGGTGGCTGGCAGCCGCCGCCTGGACTGCACAGGGCACACACGAGCTGCGCCTGTGGCAGACGGCGGCTGCCGCGGAGGGCGGCGACAGCCTCTGGTATTGCTCTCCATCCGTCAACCGCTCCACCCTACTGTGCTGGCAACCTGCCGTGCTCTGTACAGATCTCGTTGTCGACCGGTCCACTTTCGAGCGCAGCTTCGCTGGCATGGGCTGCTGAAATGAAACCGTTTCATTCAACCGAGTCCAACTGAAGTCCCAGCTCCATGTATATATGATGCGTCAATGTTGTGCGTGTCTGGCAGCTTCGAGGAGCTGCCTGCGCTGCTGCTGCCCGCCGCCGCCTCCGCCCTGGCATTCCTATCCCTGGGCGGCGGCCTGCCACCGCTGCTCGCTGCTTCCTGCAGAGCTGCCGGCACACTGGTCTGTTCTGAGGTGGGTCCAGTCGTCAAGACGCTGCCAATCCAGTCGGAACACGCTGCACTTTAGTGCCAGTTGACGAGCTTTTGACAAACTTTTGCCCATGGCAGGTGCGTGGTGGCTCCTGGGCGCCACTGGCACGCCTGCCTGCAGACGTGCTGCCCGCCTCAGCGCTCGCGCCTGCGTCGCCGGTGTCGCACGCGGTGCTGTTCGCTGCTTCCGGCTTCCAGCTGGCTGCTGTGTCGGACAGGTGGGCGCCTGCGCAGGGTTGGCATGCGGCACCATCGTCGCTTAACGCTTTGTGATATGTTTTGCTGCAGCGCGCATTCTTGCTGAGGGACCTGTGATTTGATTCGATCTCTGATGAGTTTGTGCATGTGGATAAAGCCACGCTCAGTCTCAATGCACCAGGGTATTGCGTCTTGTCGCCTGTGGCAATGACATGTGGCAAGAAGCTGGATGCACCTGCACGAGCGTGGCAAGGAAAACCTATCTTACTGAGTGCTGTCATCCCTGCAGGATGCTGTCGGAGGCGGGTGAAGCTGGAGGTACGCTGTTGGCAGCCGCGGCGCTCACCGCCGCAGGGCCGCTGCCGGCACACCACCCTGACGCCCTCGCGGCAGCGTTGTCTGCTGGCAATGTCAGCTATGTGTCTTCGGCTGTCCGGAGCGCGCTCATGGCTGCTCAGACCGGGGTGCGTGTGCATGACTTCACAGCTGACGGCCTGGGCCGCCGTTGCCTTCAGATTTCATTGCTAGACATCTGCAGAATGCACGTGCATGGTAGTGTTGCACTCAAGACAATCTGACAGCTTGCCTGAAGCTTTCGTTCGTTGTCTAAAGGGTGGCATGACAGTTGGGGTTCGAAGGTTGAATCCAAGAACTGGTGCGGTGCCGGCACTGAGATATAACACTCCCCATATACGACTGAGCCGCAGCCTTTGTTTCGAATCCTAGGTGGCACTAACTGCCGACCTAGGCGAGCTGCTGGATGACCGGTGGCTGGAATGGGCCGACCGACGCAATGCTGCCGGCGGGTCCCAGCAGCAGCGCGGTGAGCATGCAGCGCCGACGGCAGCAAAGCAGCAGGCAGCAGCCAAACAGCGAGCGGACAAACAGCAGCCCTCGGCGATGGACACTGGCATGCTTGACATGTCGGCCTTCGGCCTTGGTGGCGAGCCTGATGAGCCACAGCCACCGCCGCTTCCGCACCAACAGCTGGCGGGTCAGCAAGGGGCGTCCTCGGCCCTGGACAGCGGCATGCTCGACATGTCTGCCTTTGGCTTTGGCGCGGAGCCCGAGCCGCCGGCCCAGCAGCAGCAGCCGGCGGCGGCTCCGTCAGCCCTGGACAGCGGCATGCTCGACATGTCTGCCTTTGGCCTCGGCGCAGAGCCCGAGCAGCCAGCCCAGCCCCCGCAGCCCAGCGCCACAGCCGCTCCATCTGCGCTGGCATCCGGCATGCTTGACATGTCGGCATTTGGCTTGGCGCCGGGGCCCAGCCTGCCGCCATTGGCGACACGGCCATCGGCCAGCTCAGCCCTGGACACTGGTCAGCTGGACCTGTCTGCCTTTCAAATGGGTGATATGGACGGCGCAGCAGGCAGCAACCTGCCGCGCGATGCAGCCGAGCAGCCGCCTACTCCCGGGAGAACATCAGAGCCGCCAAGGGGCAGCCCTGCGGCAACAGCGTCAGCAAACGCCGTCGCCAGCGGTGGCGGTGGTACAGCACAGCAGGGGCAGCAGCGGAAGCGGCGGCAGCCACCGCCGGAAGCGGTGCCGCTTGCTGCGGCCGAGCTGGCTGCGCTGCGGAAGCAGCTGGGCTGGGCGGAGGAACGGAAGCAGGAACCGGCGCAGCGGGCGGATGTCTCAGCCTTCTCGTTGCTGCGGTTGGATGCACCAGAGACTGCGTTGCAGCACTCGCTCGGTGATGCAGCCGCGCAGGCGGGTAACTCGGCTGAAGCCAATGGCGCGAGCGACGAGGATGGGGATGCATCAGGCGGGCGGGCCCTGCCAGGGCTGACACGGCGGCAGTCGCTGCGCGTGCTGGCGCTGGCGCAGCTGGCGGCCGACTTCGGTGCCGCAGCCAGCAGCTCCGGCGGCACGGCGGCGCAGTTCCTCAGCAATGGCGGCGGCGGCTTCGGCGGCGGCGGCAAGGCGGCGGCGCTCGATGCGGCCGGCCGCCGCTCGGCGCTGGCGTTCCAGATCGGGCTGTTGCAGCACGAGGACCCGGCCGCGCAGTGTGATGCACAGCAGGTACATACGCGCTGCTGCCTGGCCCCTGAGGTTGGGTGGGTCGTGCAGCGGGTGCGGAGTGTTCGACCGAGCGTGCTCCTCAAGCGGGGTCTGACACCGCAGTGCAACACATGCCAGGAGCATCGATAAGTACCCCCAGCTGTACGAGGCTGCACTCAGGTCTCTGACTGTGCAGCAGGGCACAGGATGACGTGCTTCTGCACCGGCACAGGCGGCGTGGCTGGCGGCGGCCGGGCTGCAGCCGGGCGTGGGCGGCGCCGCAGCGCTGTGGGCTGGACAGTCGCAGTCGCAGGGCGCACTGCTGGACCGCCTGCTGCCGCTGGTGCGTGGTGCCGCCATTGCCTGCATGGCAGTGAGCACCGCAGTGGTGATTTTTGCGTCTTACAGGACATCCATGCTGCGGTTTCAAGGCACAGCGGCAGCCAGAAGGATGGAGACACTGCGACCTGCACCAGCGCTCCTCGTGCATGCCCCTTCCATAATACATCTTTGTAATTGCCACGCTGGTGTGGTGTACTGATGTGGCCTTTCAAGTGTTCCGTGCAGGTGCCAGAGGCACGAAAGGAAGCGCCAAAGGCGATGCCGGCGCCCAGCTTTCTGTCGACGGCGGTGTCTGCGCCGCCCGACGCGGGCCGACTCACCTGGCGCGCGCTGCGGGCGGTGGGCGCCGGCTTCTGGGTTAGCGACCCGCAGCTCCTCAGGCACGGCGTTCCGTTGGGGCATAACGTCAATGAGCTGCCCTCGTTGAGGCTTCTGCAGTGCTGTCGTTTCGCTTCCGTGGGCAGTTTGTTCTGTGGTTGCGGCAAGCGTGAAGAGCGTGCTCCTTAGCGACTGCCTATGTCAATCAAACTACGGAGGCCCATTGGTATTCATTCTGCTTCTGGTTGGGCATCGCATTGGTTGCTTCTGCAGGGCTGACAATGGGTGTCTCAATCAAAGGCCAGAACTTGACGTGTCCGATTTGTTGCACCGTCAGATCAAAGGCAGAGGAGCTGGCCAAGGCGCAATACGCTGAGCGACGGGACCCGCACGCGTGTGCGCTGCTGTACATCGCGCTCGGCAAGAAGTCGCTGCTGCAGGGTGCGGCCGCGCCTCCTGCCCAGCCACTCGCTGACGTGACAGCAGCAGCTGGAGACCTGTTCGTGCGCACTTGCTCGATCAGCTGGGGGTGAAGACAGGGAGGGCACGGTCGGCGGCGCTGCAGTTGCTGTGCATTGTTGCCGCAGCAACATCTCGAGCAGTCACACGCGCACCCTCATGCTCAGAACGAGTCCCAGGAGGCGCGAGCAACACCACGTGCAATCATTTCTCATCCATTCCCCGGATCTGCACACACCTCGGTATCGGTAAGCTGTATCTCATCTATGTTACGAATCTTCGACCAGGGCTGTTTCGCATGGGGGGCCCGCCAAAGCTGGCGGAATTTTTGGCACGCGACTTCAGCAGCGAGGCCAACAGGGCAGCCGCCGCCAAGAACGCCTACGTGCTTCTGGGCCAGCACAAGCAGGAGCTGGCCGCCACCTTCTTTCTGCTCGGTGGGTCAACATTGCTGTGCAGACGCCACAGGCTGCTGGGGGTGTGGGGCTGCACCGCAAGCTTGCGTGCCAGCCTGGTACGGGGTGTGTGCTTGAATGCTGTGGGGTGTTTGCCTGGACGAACGTGCATGCCTGCTACTGGCGCGAAACCGGCATGTGCCGCAGGACCGCCGGCTGCTCGCTTCGTTCTAATCGGTCAGGCGGCCAGAGGTAACAGGCAAACATTGCCTGCTGTGTGGTGCTCGGCTGCCCAGGACGCGTTTCCACTTGCGGGTGCATGTGCACGTGCCATGCACAATGCGCCTCGCCTGCCCTGCTTGAAGCGGCTGGAACAGTGCACATCCCGTCCCTCACTTGCAGCCCTTACCCTGAGCCTACACCCTGAACCCTAAGCCTCACTTGCAGCCGGGGCCCACAAGGATGCCGTGGGCGTGTGCGCCCGGGAGATGGGTGACCCACAGCTGGCGCTGTTCCTGGCGCGGCTGCTGGACGCGTCTGCGGCAGGCGGGTCGGCGGACGCGGCGGCGGCCCCGGGCGCGGCGGCGGGCCCGCTGCTGCGGCACGTCATCGAATCGGAGCTGCTGCCAGGTGCTTTGCACCCTGGCCTCCTCCGATCAGCTCGGAGGAGCCTTGCATGTGGCCTTGTGGTTGCAAAGTTTCCGCGTCAGTCTTTGCAGCGGATCTGTCTGTGCCTCTGTACGGCTTGCGATGGAGGTGGACGAAGCTGCCAGCTCACTCGACTCAAACGCTGTCAGCTCAGCACGACTGTGCGTGCCTGCAAAGCAGAGGCGGCGAGCGACGCCTGGGGCCGGGCCGTGCTGCAGTGGGCGCTCGGCGAAGCAGCCGCCGCTTGCGCCGCACTGGCGGCTTCACCGGCTCCGACACTGCCGACGGGACCTGCCGCACTGACAGAAGCAATGGCAGCGCTGGACTCGCTGAGGCATCTCGACTCCCGGGGCGGCAGGCTGCAGGGTGCGGGACTCATGCGAAACCTGAACATTCCAACAGCACTGTGTGCAGCAGCTTCACGCATGTTGTGGAAGCCTTAGTTTCGTGGCAGCTCACTGCATATCCTGCAAGGGAGGGATGCAAAAACTTGCATCCCGCCTGCCTACCTGGTCGTGGCAGCAGGGCACCAATCTCAACGTTGCGCCACTATAGGACAGCTAGCTCATTCATGTTGCCCATGCAGCAGAGCCGGCGCAAAGGCAGCAGCTGGTCGCACTTGCCTCCGGTGCGGCATTCGCCGCAGCCGCGCTGGGCCAGCCGCTGCCGGCGCTGCAGCTGCTGCACCTGGCAGTCGGCACAGCACCCCCCGGCGATGGCACCGCTGGAATGCTGGCGCAAGCGGCCATGGAGTCCTGGCGGCATCGCCTCGCGGCCGCGGCGCTCCTGGAGGTGTCGACAGTGCCGGTCCACGTCTGTGCATGTGCCCAGAGACGCAATGTGCTCGTTGCTGGCGATGGCACGACTGCCATGCACCGGCCACGAGGCGGTGATGCGGCCAGCAGGCCATCCCGGCGCATCGCATGGAGTGCGTGGCTGTGACCTGCGGCTGTGACAGGGAGGCAGTCGACTTATTCCCTCTCAAGATTCGCATGCACGTGTACTGCAGGCGCTGAGCATGCGGGGGCACGGCGCCGCAGGAGCGGGGCTGCCGCCGGAGCTGCGGGCTGGCGGCGGGTGGGGCGCTGCCGCCGAGCAGCAGCTGGCTGTGCTGGCGGATGCAGGCCTGGTCGCCGACAGCGGAAGGTGCGGGGGACGATTCAGAGCTGTGCCGGGGTGATTGGATCCGGCTGAGCTGAGCTCGGGGTGCTCACACGACGCCCGGGAGTTCAGGCTTGTGACGGTGGATACTGCCCAGCCGGATTAAGTGAGTTGCGGCAGCGCATCGGTTCACAGGGACACGGCCGCCGCGCCTCGGTCACGGCTTCGACTTCCCAGCTGTCCTGCATTCCGCCTACATTTGCGCCTCAATCACCGCTTTGAAGTGTCAGTTCGTTGCAGCAGACTCGCGATGCCACATCCAACTGCTGTGCAGTGCGCTGCGGCATCTGGAGCAGCTGCTGGCGGCGCTGTCGCCGGCGCAGGAGCTGCCGCTGCCGCCGCCGTCTCCCTCTGGCGCCTCTGTTCGCAGCCGCCGCAGCAGCATTGCTGGTGCGCGTGCTTGCACAAGCGCACGTAGACTCCCGGTCCGCCAAAGCGAGCATCAGCTCCTGGTTTTGCAGAAATGCCAGCAAGGTCCGCCAACAAGTCATTCCTAATTACTAAAGCGCTGTATGCGACTTGTTCTGAGGGGCTCCGTGCTCCCTCTCCTCCAGGCGGCAGCACGCACGCATCGGCGCAGGGCGGACCGCCGTTGGCTGCGGAGGCCAGCTGGGAGGTGCTGCGCGCTCCGCACGGCCGGCTCACGGCACTGGCCGCCGCCAACGACGGTAAGAGTTGAATCGCGAGCCGCCGCAAACTCAAAACTGAAAGGCCGAATCCGGGTCCCCTGCTGAGCCGCTCCTCTTGCTGTCTGGCCTTGAGCCCATCGTTCACAGCAGCCGTCGGACCACCAACCGCCTGTCCGGCGCTGTGGGCGGCTGTGCCAGGTGCGTCTGAGGGTGCACCCTGGTCTAGGAACACGGTCACTGCAGCTTGCAGGGCACACGCATGCGCAGGACTGTGCACAGGAGGCCGACGAAGCCTGGCCGCCTGCTGCAGGCAGCTTTGGGCTGGGCTCGGGCGCCGAGGTGCGCCCGGTCGCGGCGGCCAGCTCGGCGGGCGGCCTGCTGTATGGCCGCGTCCTGCCGCCTGCAGACGCCGTACTGCCCGAGTCGCCCGGGGGTGCGTCCTGCCGCCAGACCCCCTTGCTTGTGCTCGGAGCTGGTCAGAGACAGCCCCAGCCTCGAGGCACAATTTCTCGTTCAACACTGTGTCCAGAAGGCCCTGCTTCACAGGTATTGATTCTTCATCGGTGTCGGTTCTACTTCTGTTAAAAAAACATAGCAACATGGGTTCTTGAGCGATCATGCAGGCACCCCCCGCGGCTGGGCATTCAGCAGCCTGGTCAACAGCGTGTTTGACGCCGTGCGGTGGCCGCCCGACCCCTGGGAGGTATAGTGTGCGCCTTCAGGACGGATGATTTGTGGCACTGCTAGATGATGACTGCAGTGGAGCTCAATGTACGGGCCTCTTGGCACCCTTTGTAACACTTAAGATGACAGCAACGCCAGCTTGATGGCATCAGCCTGTCACCTGACGTCGCCATGCCGCCGCCTCAGGTGCTGGCGCCATCGCCGCAGCAGCCGCAGCAGCAGCAGCCAGGACAGCAGCAGCCAGGGCACCAGCAGCAGCAGCACCCTTCGCCGCTGCGGCCGCAGCTGGCGACCTCTCCTTCCCTTGCTCTTCGCTCAGACCCCGTGGCCGCGGCGCTCGCGCATGTGCAGGTGCGCCGCCCTGCCTGACAGCCGCCTTAGGGCCGGGACCCTCGCACGAGGCCAGAGCACACCATGGGACGGCTGTACCTGCTGCAACACACAGGACGTTCGTGGCAGCTCGTGGGGCGTTTGCTCAGTCGCTGACCAAACTCTTGGTGCATGCGTGCATTGGTATATGCACGGCATGACGGCTCGCAAGTGCTGGCCGTGCAGGCTTCGGCAACGGCGGTGCTGACAAACGCACTGGACCCGCACCCCTCGCGCCCCTTGTTCCTGTCCGGCTCAGCAGGCGGCGAGGTGTATCTCTGGCGCTTTGGCGACAGCGTCTCGACTGCAGGCTACACGCCCCTCACCGACGAGCCAGGCAGGTCCTCGGAAACTCCAGCCCTAGGCCAGACCATTCTGACGATACACATGCGGAACCCAGTTGCCAAGTCGCCGAGCCGGATGCGCTGACATTACACGGTGAGGTGGAAGCTGCCACATTCCCGCGTGCGGTCTGGCACGATCAGCCCGCTCGACAGGGCGAGTGACACGGCTGCCTGGCTCCTGCAGACACCAGGTCTGGCGCGCTGGCGGCGAGCCCGACGCTGACCTTCGCGCCGATCGCCGGTCGGGGGGCGGCCACCGCCGCAGCGCTGCCGCACTGGGGCCGCCCCGCTTCGGTGCGCATGCAGTGCATCGGGCTGAAGGCTCAGGGTCTCCAATTATGACAAGACCTCTACATGATGGAAGCGACCTGTTTACAAACGGTTCGCCTCATGTCGCCTCGCAACGTCCGCTCTGAGGGCGTGTCATGGCGGAGGCCCGGAACGAGTGCGCAGGCGGCTGGCAGCAGTCCACAGCCCGACAGGGCCTGCAGGCTCGGGAGCGCTGGCGAGCGCTCACCTGGCCGTCTCGCCCTGCAGGTGCGGTACGGCGGCTGTGGCGAGCGGTTTGCCGCCATCGGCGAGGGTGGCTTACTGGCGACGTGGCGGCTGGACGCGCCGCGACGTGGCGGCCTTGGCCGCGCAGACTGGGCCATGCAGGTGCTGCCAAACCCCTTTACCTCTCACAGTGCTTGGCGACTGGCATCCCGCATGATCAGCCACACGCGGACGCTGCCGGCATGTTTGGCGGGCGGACGAACGCTTGACGAGACGTGCTCACAGCGCTGCGAAGAGTCCTCGCGGCAATGGCAGTGGCAGTGCTGTGGTTTGCAGGCGCGCTGACAGCTAGGACACCTAGGTACTCTGCTCCGAGTTCCGAGTGCGGGCAACAAAGCGCGGACACATCGGAGGCGGCCTGATCTACTGGGCGGGAGGGTCGCTGATGTGCACGGCATGTGCTGCAGGTGCTGCACCGCCGCGGCTGCGACGTGGCCTTCGTGGGCGGCGGCAGCAGCGTGCTAGCGGCTGGCGGCCTGGGTGGCCGCGGCGTCAACGTTGCGCTGTGGGACACGCTCGCGCCGCCGCAATCCGCCTGCATCGCCACGCTGCTGAGCCACCAGGTGCTGTTGATGCCGGCCGCTGCCCCACAAGCGTGAGCGCTGTTCGAGACTCCCACCTGGCGGCCCCGCCCAGAATGCGAGACAGACGCTGTCGCTGTGTGCTTTTTCAATCGAGCCGGGCATCCACCCCGCGCCGCAAAGAGCACTGCTCAAGTGCTGTTCAGGCCACCACGAACACTGGGACAGAGCAGAGCAGAGCAGAGCAGAGCTCCTTGTGCGTGCAGGTGATGGTGACACGGCTGGCATCGCTGTCGGGCGGCCGCCTGCTGGCGTCCGCAGACGAGACGGGCAGCCTCCTGGTCACCGACGTGCGCGCGCTGGGCGCCGGCGCCGGCAGTGAGCATCTGCCCCCCCCCAAGCCGGCTTCCAGCTTCATCCGGAGCGGCACTGCGCCGAGCAGCATCTGATGGAACCGCCGTGCAGACGCAGCTACACTGAAAGTGAACACCTGTGCACGCGGCCTCTGGGTCAGACAGCTGCCCACACCAAGGCGCCTGTTGCTGGGGGATCCACCGCCGGCAAGAGGCGCCCCAGCCTCTGGACTCTGTAGCCCTGCCTGCGCAGCCCGTCCGGTGTGGGAGGCGCGGGAGCGGCACCCGGGCGGCGTGACGGCGCTGGCAGCGGGGCGTGCCGCCAGCGGCGGGCCACTGCTGGCGACTGGCGGGCGCGATGGCGCTGTGCGGCTGTGGAGCGCCGGCCGGGGCACGCTGTTGCAGACGCTGGACACATCTCAGTACTCCCGGGGTGAGTTAGGGTTTAGGGTGCCATGCCCGTGCAATACCGACAAGTTGCGGTGTTGGGTTTGCTTGTACATAGCTTTTCGATTTTACTACACGAGCCTGGAGAGCGCCTCTGCAGTAGAGTCACGTGCTCCCCGGCTGCCTAGGAGCCCTGTGCAGGCTGTCGGCACATGGCAGTGCTTGAGGCTGCGTCCGGAAATGCATCGAGCCTCCCCACCACATGCTGATGCTGTGCGGGCGCAGGCCGCGGCTTCTTCGCGGACGCGCTGCAGCACCACCGCCACGAGGTCACAGGTCATCTGAAACCTGAGCTGCGCTCCGGCCTCCGGGCTTGCTCCTCAGGGCTGCTGGTCATGTCTTGCGGCGCATGAGGCGCCTCACCTACTGGCGCCTTGTTGACACACTGTTGATAGGAACTTTCTCGCAGGCAGCCCGTGTGTAACAACAGTGCAATTTAACTCTCACAGGCCTGCAGATCGTGGACGATGGGCTGCTGGTGAGCGGCATGGACGGCGCAGTCCGATTCTTCCCCTTTGCGCCCGCTTGAATGGCATGGACGCTGGAAATGGATGGCATGTGGCTCGGCGCAAAGCCGTGTGTTGAAAACACCCGAGGAGACGCACCCAGCTTGCTTGGTGTCATGCCACTGAAATGCCAGATACGGTCGGACTTGTGATGCGAGCTGGGTATCTACATGGCGACGTGAAGTGGTTCGGAACTATCCAGGCGACACACAGGCCAAGTACGCTGTCGGGCCTTGAAGCATTCGAATACTGTCAACAACTCGATGCCCTGGCAACTCAACGACGATGACGCTGAATGCAGCCACAATTCTCTGGGTTGAGTTCGTTACACAGAAATGTGCCTGCACTAGCTTATGGCTGCGCCATGCATGCGCACTCTCCTCTGCCGCCACTATGCACACAACTTGTTCGACACCTCGACAGTTTTTGCGTACTGCGCTAGGTACACTACATCTTGCCCTCCATCTGCTTCATCATCTGCTGCAGCGCACCCATGCCGCCCATCTGCAGTCGCAAACGCACCATCAGCATGCTGCGTGTTGGGTCACGACTGATGGCAGACATCTGCAGGGAGCCTCTGTGTAGCGATGCGCTGAGACGGCGTGTTCAAAGTCAAGCAACCAAGATCCGACAGCGGGGTCATGCTGCATCTCGGATGAGCCGGGGGTGGAGTCGAGTCTCGCACCTGTTGCAGCATGTGAGGCGGCAGCATGCGTGCCTGCATGGCAAGCACCTCTGGGTCAGCCTGACCCTCGAATCAGGTGGTCTTTTCTGTTGTGTGCACGCTGCTTGGTAAAACGCTTGAGTGCACTTCGTTGGAGACACTCTCCATTAGCAAGCACGCCTTAAGTAAGTAATGCGAGCATACGGGGATGCAGCAGGTTCAGCAGTTGATGACAAGACAGTGGCCTGACGACCGGGAGAGACAGGCATGTGGTTTGAGCGCTGGGCTGCCAGAGCGGCAGCCAGCGCACCATCTGGGCGGGGTCCATGTTCATCTGCGGCATGCGGCCGCCCTTGCCGGAGCCCTTGGGGATCTTCATGCCCTTCATCGCGCCTGCAGCAGCAGGCGACACGCTCGCAAAGTGCATCACGGATGCATTGAGTCTTGTCAGAGGTTCGCCTCAGCAGCCATAGGCTCCTGTAGCATCCAACAGCTGCGGACGCCCAGGCAGCTGGTCCGCTGCGGCGGCGCCGCCGGCGCGCATGCCTCTGGTGTCGGCGCCCGCAAAACTGACATCTGGGCAAGCTTGGTCCAGCCAGATCTGCACGGCTCCAGCTGCGTGGGTGTGCTGCGTGAGACATGCTGTGGAGCACTTGTCGCGCAGGAGACTTCCCAAAACCCCTTTGTAACGTCTGGATGATTTCTTTCACGCGCACCCTGGAACATCTTGGCAAGGCGGCGGTGCTCCTCCAGCAGCGCCAGCACCTCGTTGACGGCGTGGCCGCTGCCCCTCGCGATGCGTGTGACCCGTGTCGCCTGCAACCGCATGACGGGGGGCTCCTCGGAGGAGGCGCATTGCGATGGCGGGATAATGAGCGTCCAAGCAAGGCCCCGGGCTGTGGCAGGACACACTCTCTGCAGGCGGCAGCGAGGGGTTCCGATTCTGGGTGGTGAGCGCGCCGCTCGAAGGCCTTCCCAGTGGCATGTCCCCGGGCTGTGGCAGGACACACTGTCTGCAGGCGGCAGCGAGGGGCAGAGATCTAAGGGGGCTGCACTCCCGATTGTCCTGGACAGCGATGGGGGGCTGCCTGTTGGTCCACTGCCGGCACGCAGGGCCAGCGTGGACTGTGGGTGTAAGCAGGGGTCTGCTGGAGTGGGCGCCTCACCGTGAACAGCTTGGGGTCCGACGAGTCCAGCTCGGTGTTGGTCATGGAGTCCATGATGCACATGTAGCGCTTGATCTTGGCGCCCGACTCCTTCTCGTGGCCCGCCGGCATCAGCGCGTTGCTGAAGCCCGGGATCATGGACATCACCTACGGGGAGTGTTGGGAGTGGGGTTCTTGCTGCTGGCTGCCTGGTCTCGCACCTTCGCGGCTGCGTGCCGTGTGCATATGGGTGCTGGGCCTCTATCTTTCATCCCGTGTGTGTGTGTGTGGCTGCGACTCGGGAGGCGCCAGCCGTGACAGCAGGAAAAGAGGGGTGGGGACACCGCCCGCTGGCACAAAGCGAGGAGGGCACACAGCAGCTGGAGGGGCGTGCATGCAGGCCAATCTTCTGCAAAACAAGAGGCGCGCCTGGCTCATGGGCCCCATCTTGGTGATGTTGGCGAACTGCTCGTACATGATGCGCATGGTGAACTGCCCCTTGCTGATTTTGTCCATCAGCTCCGGCTGGTCCTCCTCTGGGACCGCATCCTGCAGGGAATGAAATGAAAGCTGCAGCCCCGAACGACGTCGTGGCGGTGCATGCGATTGAGCGGCGGACCCCACTTGCCGCTGAGGCTCGCCGGCCGCGCAGAGGGCCCAGCCCCTGCCGGGTCCGACCTGTGGCGGTGTCGCCAGCCTCGTGTCAGGCATGCACGTGGCGACTGGGTACAAGGGTGCACTCAACATCAGATAGACGATGTCGTCCTGCTGGATCGGGTGCAGGGTTTCAGAGTTTTACGCAGAGAGTGCGGCTGCAGCGCGGGGGCCACCTGCTCAGTGACTGCGACCATCTATAAAGCAGGCCAGCCCAGTGCAGCAGGCGCAGGCCGACGGCCCGGCACCCGGCAGACCCTGGAAGGCAGGTGCTCAGAGTCGCAAAACGACACCGAATTGAAAGCGCACCTGCACACGCTCGATGAAGCTGTTCCAATCGCCCTTGCCCAGCAGGCGGCTCACAAATTTGCCCGTCTCAAAGGACTCGAACTCGTGCATGTGCTCGCCTGCGCAGGCTCAAACAGATTGGCTTCAGCGGCCGCGCCTGGCAGCACTTGCAGGTCGATGGCTCACACACAGCGAGGAGCGCTGACCGACCTTTGCAGCAGGCACATCGACCTGGCTCGGTGCAACGCCCGCCCTGCATGACTTGCTTTCGACAAGGCCTCGAACCATTGGAAGAGTGAACCGCCGTCGGACGGCTGCCGGGCAGAGGCGCGGCAGGAGCTGAAATGTGACCGCACCCGTGCCGATGAAGCTGATGGGGGACCTGGTGGCGGCGACGGCGGACAGCGCGCCGCCGCCCTTGGCATGCCCGTCCATCTTCGTCACGATGACCTGCCCCACCTGTGGCCAGGGCAGCGGAGCGCGCGGTGCTGAGGCATCTGTCGTCCACTGTGCGGAATTTAACCCGCGCTGCAGCTGGGCCTGGCAGCGGCTGGGGCATGCAGCATGGAGCCCCACCCGCCGCACGCAGCGAAGAGCTGCCGATTGTCTTCGACTGACCCCACTAGCGTCCTTCTGTCCACGATCGTGGCACCGAGCTACAGGTGCTGCAAGAGCGCAGTGGCGCCCGCAAACCATGGTTTTACATGTGAAAACCGCGCACCTGGACGCTGTCGCGGAAGGCAGCGGCCTGGTCGTGGGCGGCCTGCCCGATGGAGGAGTCCATAACGAAGATGACGAGCTCGGGGGCCACGCCCGCAGCGACCGCGCGCATCTCCTCGAACAGCGCCTCGCTCTGCTTGTGCCGCCCCGAGGTGTCAACAATTATGAGGTCACGCCCCTCCGCCTTGAACCTGCGGCGCGGCAGGCGATGGCAATTGGCTTGCACGACAATTGAAGCTCGCCACTCTCGGCCCTGGAGCAGTGCCCTGATACCGGGCTCGAGGTGCACCGGATCCTAGTTTTCCTACCCGCTGCTTGTCAATGAGACGGAGCTGCTGCACCAGGTCCCAGCACGAGGCAGCACAACAGGAAACACCTCGCAAGCAGCGGGCACCAGTCACGTCTGCTGCACCCTGACTCCCCCACCTTTCGACGCCCTGCTGCGCGATGACGGCAGGGTCCGTCTCCTGGTAGCTGCCGTAGAAGGGGATGGCCGCTTTCGTCGCGTTCTGCTTCAGCTGGTCGAAGGCACCTGCGCGGAAGGTGTCGGCGCACACCAGCGCCGGCTTGAAGCCCTTGCGCTTGAAGTGGTACGCATACTTTGTGCACGTGGTCGTCTTGCCGCTGCCCTGCAGGTGCGCAAGGAGCAGTTGCATTGGTTGACGACTCTTGGAGATGAGCAGGACGTCGGTGAGCGGCTCCAGGCCCAGCCGCGGCACATGGCCGCGCCGTGTGCGGCGCGGGCAATGCACACCGGGCCTTTCTGCACCCGGCGGGGCAGCAGATGTCTGGGCTGACAGCAAAATGGTTTTGAAGGAAGAGACAAAGGGCATAGGGCGTGCCTGCAGGCCGACAAACATGACGACGTTGGGCTGCCCCTTCTTGAGCTCCTGCGTCTTGGGGTCGATGCCGCTGCAGCAGCACGGCAGACCTCCCAGTGATGTAGTTAATCTGCCAAGCGCAAACCTCTGAGCGATGCAATCACTTTTCTGTGCTGTGTGCGGTCACTGCGTCGTTGCTGCTTTCGCATCAGAGACACACAGGCCACTCGTACAGGTCGTCAAGGCGATCGCAAATTCGAATGGCTCCATGCTGCAGACAGGGCGAGGCACACGGGCCATCCCGATGACAATAATAGCCATGCGAATGATGTTGATTTCCTGGCAAGACATGTAAGTCTGAACTAAGAGTTAAATAGCGGTAAGTATACAGTAATGTCACCTGTCCAGCATGGAGACCATCTCATCGTACACGGCCTTCTCGATGAGGCGCCGCACGTTGAGCCCCGCCGGCACGTCCGCGATATTGACGCGCTTCTTGACGTTGACGCGCAGCCCCATGACCAGCTTCACGTTCACATCCGCCTGTGGGGCACAGGTTCCGCCTCAGCTCTCCGAGTCTGCTCTGAGCCTGATCCAAGTCTGCTCCGAGTCTGATCGCCTCTGCGAATCTCGTCTTACGGCGCCATCTGGAGATCAACGTTCCACGATGGTGCGGCACATGGACACGCCTTCACGACGCTTGAACCCAGGACAAGGCCCGCCCATCCTGGGACCACAGGCTCGGCGACAACCAATGCGGCAGACAAACCTGCAGCAGCGCGGTGCAGATCTCCTTGAGGCACATTTCGACAATACAGGCTCAGCGTCAGCCAGTGTGGTGCACCTGCAGCAGCGCGGTGCAAATTTCCTTGAGGCAGGCGTCCAGCACAGCCTCGTCAATGACGGTGGCATTGGACATCGCCGCGAGCGCGGCGCCGATGCGGTTGCCCAGCTCGTTGAGCACCATCTTGGCGGCTTCTGGCTGCCTTTGCGTCGCCTTTCGAGGCTGCTGCCTGCACTTGGGTCGGACTGCTGCGTGACAACCAGGCAGAGAGCCTGCGGCGCGCTGCTGGGGTAGTGCACTACTATGCGACCGCTGCGGCTCGGTGGCGCTTTATCAGTGATGCCGTGAGCTCCGGGCTAAGCTGCCTTGCGGGAAGCACAGCGACGGCTGCCGGCCTGACGGTCGCTGTGTGGCGCTGCCACACGCGCCGCTGCTCCGACAGCCGGGTGCCCCTTCCGCAGGCGCCCGCGGCGCGCTACAGCTCGCGCAGATGCGATGGGCTGCAGACGTTCGAAACTCTCACGAATCCAACCTCTACAATGAGGAGGCTATAACCCTGCGTTGAGCCTGCACATGTGGTGCTTAGGAGGTTGATGGACCCTTCTCAGACAACGTCACGCCATTGAAATGCGCGTGCGTGCAACCACGATAGTATTGGTGTTCGGCAGCACGATGCAAAGGCCCTTGTGACTCTGCAGAAGCTCTGGCGATGCGCGACATGTTTCTGAAACGCGCTGGAAAAGCAAGCAAGGGGAATGAGCGAATGCTTCTCGTTGGGATCAATGCAACTCCGTGCCAGAGCTTCTTTTGCAGCGCCCAACTGACGTTTCTCTGAGAAATTTATAAAATCTGTGAAGCGTTCACGCTCTAGCAGCAACAGCAGCGCCGCCAGAGGGTCCATCCTTTGTCGATCCCAGTCTCATCAACCCTCGCACAGCAGTCTCGGCAGCATGGCCAGAGCCGCGGGAGCTTCCAGCCAGTCGAATACGCTGGTGAACCGGGGTTCGGGTGCCGCGACCACGGTTGGCAAGCCCACAGGCCCAACAGGCACTCTCGGCAGGAGGAAAGCAGGTACAGAACGGAGCGCAGGCATGCTCTTATTCCAAGATGTTAAGACTGCATTTGACATAACAGCACACCAGACGCAGTGCACAGTGGCTGCACGGGCTGATGTGCTGTTCATACACTCACCTTGCAGTACTTGCTGTGATCACGTTTTGCAAGTGCACCATGGCCTACACGTATGAAGAGCAGCAGCTGCCGATCCGTTGGCATGTCGCCTGCTGAGCCAGAAGCCTGTTTCGTGGCATGGTGGCGTCTGACACATGCATGCCACGCCGGCCGCCTTATCGCACATCATACGGCCATGCGCACCAATGAGCAGGGCAGAGGCTCCAGATGATGGCGTAGTCCATCTGTCACCGGGTTGTCCTAGCCCAAGGGTGCTTGAAAGTGTCCTTCGCCAACTCGCAGGTACCGGTCGGTCAACGGCCGGGCGCGGCGGCGGCGGCGGAATCAACTTCTACACAGACGACTCTCCTGGCCTCAAGATCTCGCCGGTGAGCTCACCCGTTTTCTGCGTGTCAACTAGCGGTCATTTTGACCTGCGTAGCAACTCATGTTGCCCACAAGGCGTCTGCTCGGCGCCGATGTTGTGTGCAGCACCAAGCCTTGCCTCGCGCGGCTGTGAACATTGAGCTTGCGACTCTGCAGACGATCGTCATCATCATGAGCCTCAGCTTCGTCGCCTTCGTGACGATCCTGCACGTCATCGGCAAGGTGCGTCCTTCGTTATGAGCGGCCGGAGAATGCTGCACATACCACTGCTGCCGTCTTACCGATGTGACTCAACGACACCTTGCTGACCTTGGTCTTTGCCATGCAGATTCGCGGCAACTAGGCTCTTAGTGACCCAAAGCGCTTGTGCGGAGCGCTGGTCGGCACTTGTTGGATGTGGAGGTGGACAGGCTGCAGCCATAGGCCGCGGATGTTCGGCTTTCAAGGTCATACAGCGTGCAGTTGTGCGGTCATGGCAGGGTATCATGACGTTCAGGCAAGCATAGGCTGCCGCATCATGCCAAATTACCCAGAGAGACAGCGTTTGGACCCCCCTGATAGGAATAGAATGATGCTGTGACACCCTTTCGACACACGATCTGAGAGTAAGTAGATCCTGGTAGGCCTTGCGAACAACCGCACCACTTCTCTTTGAAGATGTTGAAAGATCGTGCAGGTAATCGTACAGTCGTACAGTCCAAGCAGGGGGGTTACATAGCCCCTAGTGAGAAGAACCTGCAAGGGGCACTGTCTGGCAGGAGAGTGGCTTTGCATCGACCGTCTGCTTATTTTCGCTCCGCAAGTCATCGCTCGCAGGTCGTTATTGCGCCGAGCAGCAGGGCATGCAACGGCTTATTTCCTTAACGTGGATTGCCAGTCGAAGCCCATAATTCACTCTGTCACAGCGCGCACGAGAGCTCCCACATTGGCCGGATTACGGCCTCCACACCAGAGACCTGACACGATGCCGGTCACGGACCTGGGGGTGGCTGAGACTGCACACCTAATTTCAACCGGCCAGTGCGCATACCTGGACGTGAGGCGAGTCCACAGTTTTCACGGTTCCGTCACTCGGGAACTTGCCTTCCTGGTGTGGCTAACGCGCTTCCTGGTGTGGCTGACGCGCACAGGACAAAGGAGGAGTTTGAAGGCGGACACTGCCCCGGAGCCGTCAACATCCCATTTCTGAACAAAGGCCTGGACGGTGAGCGATCCAGACGACCCTTTTGAAATTTTGCATGTTGCTGCAGCTCAGCTAGCCATCCCGCGTCTTGCGCTGTGTAAGCACCTGGCATGAAGACTCCAGTCATGCGCTTCACCTGCCCCGCGGCGCCAAGCGGCTGGTCACAGTTATGTGCTATCTACACGATTCAAACCCGCAAAACAAACACGATCACAACGTGGCGGCAGGCATGACGCCAAATGCAAATTTCCTGGAGGAGGTGAAGGCTCGTTTCAACAATCCGGCTGAAAACAAGATTGCCGTGGTGGGCCCCCTCCCCCTGGCTTGCCGCCCCTGTGCACAGATGTTGGAAATGGTGCTGCTGCAATATGGCGCTCATCATGTCAGCTGTTGCTCCAGGGTTGCCAACTCGGCGGCCGGTCGGCCAAAGCCGCTCAAGCTCTCGAAGTGGTGCGAGCGTCTGGAAAATCATGTTTTTTAATTTGCTCGTCTCGCGTCAGCTAGCTCGTGTTTGCATGCCATGCACGCTCCGCTACGTTGCCACATGCTAAGGGGCCTTGAGAGCGAGGGGCGGTTGTTCGTCGCTGCAGGCAGGCTATCAATTCCTGGTAAACGTCACGGGCGGGTTCAAGGACTGGGAGGCGATGGGTCTGCCGGTGGAGGACTCGAAATCCTGAATGGGGGCCCAAGAGTGTCTGCCCAACTGCGGTGAAATTTAAAAAGAATTTAAAAGGAAATATAAAATAATTTCATCTAATTTTTGGGTAAACCCATGAGGCTGTACTGCGGGTAAAATTCTGCAGGCTCCACGAAATTTGCCAAATTGCCGGTGCGTCGAGCTACAGGGCTCGCCCGCTTCATCAGGTAGTCAGGTCGTGACTACGCGGTGCTAGATACGGCAGCCATCTGCAGCCCACGATCCGCAACGCCGCCGGCTGGAGCCACAGCGTCTCACTTCAACAGTGCGATTCCAGCCGCTGCGGGCTGGGCTGGGCGTACTACGCAGGTAAGCAGTGGTTGGGGCACAGCGCGGGGCATTGAGCGGCTCCAAGCGCTGCTGTGTTGCTGCGACGGTCGGATGTGCAAAAGACGAAAGTCAGCCCTGCCACTTGTTCGCAGTGGGGCTGAGACCCTTAGAGTCTGGGCAGCCGTCTCGAGCAATCCGCACGACCCGGAAGGCTCTTGCACACACTTTCAGACCGGTGCTGGGCATCAGAGGCGTTTCACGGCAGACCAGACTGCGTGTAGGAGGCTTCGGGCAGGACACGGTGGTCGAATCCGTAGTTGAGCAGTGAAGTGGGAGCCACCCGCCGGGACACGGGACACGGGATCATCGAATAGGGGCTGACGCTGTCGGGCTTGTTCACTGCTGGCGGGTGCCCACACCCCCTCAGCGTTGCCACATTACCTTATCAGTCACGTTCTGGTGACTGTTGGTCACGGAACCGCGAACTCGAAGCCGCGCGAGACTAGCGACCCGGTGCAGGCTGTCACAAACCTGCATGACGTGCAGGCTGCAGTATGTGAGGAACCGCCCGGCTTTCTGGCGTAGGCAGGCTGAAAGAAAGGGGATTGTGTGCCACCCCCAGACGCTGACGGAATGATGATGTGCGCTCGAAACACAGGTGACTCGGCGCGTGCAGAGTGTTCCTTTAACGGTCCCAGCGCGCGCAGCTGGCCTTTGCCTGCGGCCTGGTACTGAAGCCTGCTGGTCAGCGTCACCGTCAGCTGAGCCGCCCGCGCGGGGGCACAACAGGCTAGAGTGCAGCTGCTGCAACGCCTTCTCGGCTTCAGCTGCGGCAGCGCGTCTACTCTACCGTCTCGGACCAGCCCCGAGGACCAGCTAGCAGCGGGGCGGCGCGTTGCGGTGGAGGGGCGCTGGCAGCACGGCCCGCCCCCCTCGGCAGCCAACGGCAGCCAGACATCGAAGACCTTGGCGGCGTGGCCGGCCGGCCGGGGCGCCCGGTGCGCGGGTCCGGCATGGCGCGGCTATGTGAGGAGCTGGCGGCGGTCCTGTTGGCGGGCGACCCGCCACACGACAGCCTCGCGCCTGCGCTGCTGACGAGCCTGCCCGGCGTCTCTTGCCTCAGGTGCGATGCCCTGGTGTGCCTGCCGTGCATCGACCCGCATTGCAGGCGAGCCTAGGGCGCTTTGCAAAGGCTGTCCAGTCTGGGGTGCCATGCCATAGCACGGTGCGTGGGGTGTATCCGAACTTGGCATCTGCGCCATCGGCTTGCTGCACACTCCCCCCTACTTTGCATCAAGCGGTTCTTGCCACATCTGCAACTCTGCAGGAGTGTGCAGCGTTCGAGGTCAGGCGTGGCGCGTCGCTGAGCTCTGAACTCAGCACACACACAGAAACCCGAACCCCATTCCATACACTTTCAAATTCTCTCCGCACTGCAGCGTGGCGCTGGACCTTTCATGCATGAAGAATGCCCTTGCTGAGCCTGCCTCGACTTTTGTGCTCCAGCGTGGCGCTGGCTGGCGGCGGCGCACAGGTGCTGCGGGTGCAGCCGCTGTTGGAGGCAGGCAGCCTGCGGCGAGGGCTGCCGCCGCCGGCCTCCGTCGGACTGGACACCGCGGCCTGGCGGAGCTTCGCCACTGGCAAGGCCCTGCGCGGCCGCGATGGCGTTTGCAGGTGCCCGCGCCGCTGGCTGCTGCTGGACGTTGCCCCGATTGTGGTCGAATTCCACACTTGAGGAGCGGTAGAGTTGTGTGCTGGACATTCGGCCGGGTGGGGCAGCAGCGCGTGCAGCTCCCCCTGCTGCTCCTCTCCCCCTCTCAGATCCGACCCCTTGCTCACTGTTCCGCATCACACTGCCGCAGCGCAAGCAAGGCACGCTTCCGCGACTGGGCGGCGCTGCAGCAGAAGTATGGCGCCTCTGTGTGTATGACCCTGCCCCTCGAAGTCGGCGCCGGCGTGGTCGGAAGCGTCACCGCCGGCGGCGGCCCCAAAATGGACCGGCATGCGGTTGCGGGCCTGGCGGCGCGCCTTGGCGAGGCACTGCTGCGCCGCACCACTGAGGCGCTGCTGAAGGTGGGCTCATACCCTGTCTCTGCATCTGACAGTGCCTTGCAAGGTCCTGTTCTCAGCTACAATGTGTCCGGCCCTTATCGGGGACATACCACTGCTAGCGACCCAAGTCGCAGCTTTGCATGCACTGCACTGCACTGCACTGCGATATCCGCAATCCATAGTTTTGCGGCGTCCTGGCTGCGAATGTATCGAGTGTTGGAACGGTCAGGTAGCAGGATGCTGGTGCATTGCAGAGGGTGGCGCTGAACCCTTGCGGACAGCTGACTTGGCATCAGGCCGAATCCTGGCAGCAGGCAGGCCGACTCCTCGCGATGATCGGCGTGATGTAACCTCAACAAACATAGTAGCGGGGTGACATTGCACCTGCCTGCCGCCCGCAGACGGCGACGGAGCGCCTCGCTTCTGCGGGCGCCGGCGATGAGGCTGCCCGCCTGGTGGCCGCCTACCCAAAGGTCCTGCAGCGAGGCGACGGCCCCGCGGCAATCGACCTGCGCTGCGCCGGCGCCGCCGACGCGGGGCGGGACGCGGCAGCGGCGGCCGCGGCGGCGTCCGCTGCCGGTGTCGCGGCTTTCAGCGGCAGCTCCCCCGGCACGCTGCGCGCCAGCTCGGGGGGGCTGGCCAGGGGCTCGGCCAGCGCCGGCTCGCCGCCGGACCTGGCAGTCGTGTCGCCCTTCTCGCCCATCGCCGCGGCCGCCACCCATGGTGGGTCAACAGTCGGCCCCCTGAATCCCCAAGCCCTGCAGTCCTCCCACACCCCTGCCATGCTGAGCGAGGGTCGGGGCAGGTGCGCAAGTCTGTGAGGCGCCGTTGGGCTTGATGCTGGTGCCAGGCAGTGGCAGCGCCCTGCCATCCTGCTTCTCGACACCCTCACGGGCACCAAGCTGTCCCTTGCCAACGACTTTCCCTTTTGGCCGCAGCCGCGCTGCTGCCGGGGCAAAGATCCCATCGATACCCGGGTGCGCACGAGCACAGACCAGGCGGCTGGAAGGACATTCTCATATTGGCAGCTGCAGCCTCGTGTGCTGCAAGTGCAGCCTCGCCTGCTGCAGCTGCCGCTTCTGCTGTGTTTCCCGTTTGCCTGTGGCTCGGCGGTGCTGGCTCAAGAACGGTTGCGTCAGCTCCGTGCACAATGCTGCCCATATGGGAGCAGGCTGGCCTGCAAGCCAACGCCGCAGCAGGTGGGGTAAGCAGCAGCAAAAACTCGCTGCCGCACCCAGGCCAGCAGCCCCTCCGCCGGCCGCATGCCGCACCCCCGGCCGCCATCAGACGCCATCAGCTGGTCTTGGCTCTGGCTGTGCCGTTCCTGAATTATGCCCCTGCCGTCGCCGCGCTGACTGCGATGGTGTGCCTTCCCCTGCAGCAGCGTCGGCGGCGTCGCCGCGCAGTGAGGCTAGCATGCGGGTCAGCAGCTTCGAGTCGTACCAGGAACTCAAGTACTTCTGCCTGGCCTGCCGCGCGGAGAACTGCGTCGACCTGCCACAGTGGCACTGGGGCAAGGTGCCCGCTCGCCGCCGCCCCCTGTCCAGTTTCCTCCCTGTATGTGCGGGTGCCCGTCTGGCTGCCGGGCCCCCGAGCCGCAACCTAGTTGCTGTCAGCTTGGACTTTACGGCCGGTGCGTCACTTGTGAGCACTGACAACTGCCACCCCGTCGCTGGGACATTGTGCCGAACAGTCCCCACAGCTTGCTGCTGCCTGCCTGTTCGTGGAGGCCGGGCCTTTCGTGTGTGCTGTCACGCCCCTTTGATGTAAATTGAAACGAATCCCTGTCTCGTCCTGCAGCTGGTGGACCAAATGTGCAAGGGCGGGCGGCGGCAGGAGTCTGGCTCGCTCGCCACCGCGACAGCGCCGGCGTCGGCGCGCAGCGCCGGCGGCGCCGGAGCCGGTGCCGGCGACAACTCCGTCGCATCCAGCAGCCACGCCATCGCCTCCGCAGGCCTTGCCCGCATGGTGCGTGCTCCTGTGCCATCAGGGACCCTTCGACAACGGCATTGTGCTGGCATCAGCTGCACCAAGTTCCCCCGCCTGACGCCATGCGCAGCCGCGGCGCTGCAGCCTCTCAGGCTCCGCTCACAACCCGTGCCGGCCCTCACGAGCGCCTGAGCCACGCATATGCCACCTCACGCCCGGCGCCTGGTGTCGCTGAGCCTGTGTCACGCATCCGGTGCAGGCGCGGCTCGCGGCGATGTGCGCGCGCGATGATGAGGACGACGACCTGGGTCCGTCGTCCGCCCACAGCTCAACTCGCGCGTCCTCCACGACCGACCTGACGCACCCTGCTGCGCAGGTGTCCSCCCCGGGCGGGCGCCTGCACTTTCAGTGCTCATGCGGCATGATGTCACCGCCAACTGCAGCTGCACTGCTGGACTCCTGGCCCGTGCATGCCACTGCGGGCTGCTGCAGGGACCCAGCGCCGAGCGTGGCGCTCCGAGCGTGCAGAGGAACCCTCCGAGCGCCCACATGCGCGCAACGGCGCAGCACATCGGGCCCGGCCAGCTGAGAGTGTGTGTGCGCTGCTGCGCGCAGCGCGCCGCGAGCGGGCAGCTGCGCCGCATCTCGCCGCGCGACCTGTCGGAGTCGCCGAGTACGTCCCCCGCCAGCTCTCGCGCCCCCTCCGCGGGCAACCTCAGGCACGTCCTTGGTTCTGGACTGCTTTGCTGCATTTTGTTGCGCTTGTCTGCTCGTCAGGGCCGGTTGGCGCTCGCGCTCAGCCTCTTCTTAGGCCCTGCGCAAGGGGAGAGAGGTTGACAGCAAGATGGACAGCCTGCTTTCCGACCTGCCGCCCTGCATCCTGCGTGTGTCTGGCTGCCCAAACATCCCTGCCTGCACAATCTGGCTTCCAGCATGCGACTGGAAGCCCGCACACAGTCTGTAACCCCACAACACGAGCGAACGAAATTAGATTCCGCTGCAGGGCGGGCTCGGGCAGCATGAGCCTGGACATGCCATCGCCGCCCGCGACGCCGGCGCACTCGCGCCGGCCGCCGCTGGCGCCGCCCGCGGAGTTCAACCCGCTGCGCACCCAGGTGAATGGCTGCAACAGCCACGCAGTTGGTCACCATATCTGCTAGGTCGTGGATGTCAGCCTGGCTGCGCCGCCGCTGCCCCCCTGCCCTCGATGCTGCGGCGGCCTCTGCCGGCTGTCCCGGCCTGCGTGCCTTGCACCTGCTTGTCCTCCCTGCACCCTGCTCGGCTTCCACGCCTCTCTTGCGCTCCAGCTGCCATGTGCAAGGGCTCCTCATTGCTTTATCGATGCCTTCGGCCTGACCCGCCTGTTCGCTCACTTTCAGTCAGCAGATCAGCCGGGGGCGGCGCGCCACATCCTGCTGGCTCGCATGTCATTTCCGATCTCGTTCCGTTTCGTTTTCTCCTCATCCCTGACACTACTTCCATGCTCCATGCACGCAGTCGGCGGACCAGTCTGGAGCAGGGCACCAGGCGGTGCTGGCCTACACCGCCGGGCTGCGCCGCCGCTCGGACACGCACGGCCGGGGCGCCGCCTCGATCATCGCGCAGGCGGCCGCTGCCGCACGCACCAAGCTCGCGCACGGCTCGCCCGACGGCGCGGACGGCATCCGCGCCGTCAGCAGCTACGTGGACAACCTGCGCCGCGCCAGCCGGGTGCGCCCCCGCTCACCCTGTCTCCAGAGCTCCCGGGCGTTCCTGGAAGCTTGAACAATGGTGTTGCTGCCAACGGCGTCGGCGCCGGTAGCGGCTGCATGGACGCCCTGAAACGCGTCGCGCCGGCTGCGCACACTGCTGCCGGGTTGAAACATCTTATTCTGGAGACCCTGGAACCGATTTCTGATGCCGCTGAGCTGCGGCGCACTCTGGCGATGCTGGCTGGGGGCCGTAAGGGCTGCGGAGCGGTGCCGCTGGCTGCCCTGGCATCTCCCCAGTGGCAGCAGCGCACTGCGCGGGCGGGCGGGGACCTTGGCAGCAGAGTGCCGTGCCTGCGCCTTGCGCTGGCTGCCTTGGGCAGGAGATGCTGGACATGCCCCGCTCGCGGTTGCCATGCCATGTGGACACGTGCGTCCGCATCATCCTTTCGCTCACTTACGCATTCCTCACAACGCCCCCACCCTGCGCAGGACTTGGCGATGACSCGTCATCGCCCAGCGGCGGCCGGGCGCCGCCGCGCCGCGCTCGCCGGCGCCGCCCGTGCCGCGGCCGCCGCCGCCGCCGCCGCAGCCAGATGAGGCCCAGAGCGACGACCTCAAGGCCGGCTCCCTGCGCGCAGGCATGTCAGTCTGATCAAATCGATGGAACTCGTTTTCGCTGCTGCTGCTGTAGCTGCAGGCAATTTGCCATGCGGCGATGCGCAGGCCCTCAGCAGGCATTGCTTTCGAGGCACTGCCCGACTCACGTGTCTTTTGGACAACAGCTTCGCACTCTGAAGAGTTCGATGCCGTCCTCCGCAGCTGGACGCCAGCCTTGTGATGTGCTAGGACCCAACGCAGCATGCCACACGGGTTCATGTTGTGCCGTGAACGTTGTGCAGGGTCAGTGTTCGAGGATGACACAGCACGCGCCGCCGTGGCAGCCTACAAGGCCATGCGCGCAGCGCCGGGCGCCCCTCTCAGGTGCGGCGTCAAGCTGACACTTGCTTCGAGGCGTTTAAGCGCGTTGAGTCTTGGTGCCGTGAAATATGGGTGAAGCTGGGGTTGCCTCCTCACTGAAGGCGTGGCATCGGCTGGGAGGGGCTCGTCATTGGTCCTCTCCGTGGTTTGCTGTCTGCCTCGTGGTTGTGCAGCATGACTTGTAACCATCAGCCCCGCGCCGCCTGCATGCGCAGGGGCGGGAAGCCGCGCTCAGCGCCAGTGCCGCCGCTGCAGCACCCGAGCCTTGTCCAAGAGACGCCGCCAGGAGGGCAGAAGCGTGCGTCCACCACCCGCACCGTCGCCGACAAGTCTGTGGAGGTGACTGCACCGCCTCAGGCATGGCTGGCAGGCTTTCCAGGGCATGCGTGAGCACTGCCCATGCATCACTGGATCCTGCACGCCCACAAGCCGGGGCCTCAATGGCGCCCCGTTTGGCGCATGCTTTCATGCCGTCCGGCGCTGCAGGCGAGCACCCGCCTGCACAACGCAGCTCCTGTGCAGCGACACGGCTTGCGTGACTTGGCGTCCGCTCCCGCTGAAGTCTGCTGAAGTCGAGACCCATCCATGGTGCAGGGCGTGCAGGCGGCTCGCACGATGGTGAGCGACTACATGGCGTCGCTGCAGACGCGGTCGCTGGCGGCGGCCGCCGACTGGCGCTCGGCGTGGTGGCCGCCGCGCCAGCCCGGCCGCTTCAGCAGCCACAGCGGCAGCGAGGCCGCGGCGCCGGGCCCCGCAGGGCCTGCWGACCCTGCGCCAGCGGGTGCTGTCGTGGGCGCTGCTGCGGCGGCTGGCCGTGCCGGCGCCGGCGCCAATGACGGCGCCAAGTCTGTAGTGGACAACTACCTGGCGGACCTGCGCAGCCGCTCGCTGGCAGCGCGCGTGAGCCGCGCCCCCGCCGCGGCCGACGCCTCCCCGGCGCTCCGGCGGCCGCCGGCGGCGGCGGCCAGGCAGCGCCGCCGGCGCAGGGCGATGCCCGTGCGACGGTGGACGCCTACATGAGCAGCCTGCGCAAGCAGAGCGCCGCGGTGATGCAGGCTCGCACCATGGGCGGCGGTGGCGGCGGTGGCGGAGCGGCAGCGCCTGCCGCAGAGGCAGAGCCTGCTGGAGATGGCCAGGTGCGAAGAAGCACTTACGGTCTGATGTGCAAACCGCAACACAACTGTCCTGCAGTGTTCCCAGTGTGTTATAAAGCAGCCCCTGTCTGTTGTTCGGAGGTAGGTTAAGGCCTGGCAAGTACATAGTAGATGGCCAATTCCCTTGCCTGCTGAGGCGCCTCTCACATCACAATCTGAAGCGTGCACCATCTGGCGTTGCTGTGCAGGCCGCCGTGGCCAGCTACATGAAGTCCCTGCGGCGGCGGTCCGTGGCAGCGGCGGCAGCCGCCGCCGCGCGCCAGGACTCTGAGCAACTGGGTGAGCCGGACGCCGTAGCGGCGGCAGCAGCAGCCGCCGCCGCTGAAGCCCATGTGCCGACGCCGCCGCCGGCATCGCCGCACCAGCGGGTACAGCGCCAGGCGCAACAGCCGCAACAGGGCAGCGGCGGCGGCGGTGGCGGGCGGACCATGACGGAAGCGCGGGCGGCGGTCGCCGCTCACATGGAAGCGCTGCGCCAGCGCTCGGCCGGACTGAAAGAGGCGACGGCAGCGCGCAAGATCGCCCAGTCCATCGCCAGCGGCGCTGCCGGCTCGCCGACGCGGATGGGCAGCAACGAGGCCATACGATCAGCGCCGCCGCCTGTGGGCGGCACCGCCGAGCCCGGCTCGGCGCAGCCCTCAGCCATGGCGCTGGGCGCGCCCGGCAGCCAGCCCGAGGGCTCAAGTGGCGGCCCCCCTCAAGTTTTGCCGCCGCCCGCGGACCGCAGCACTGCCAAGGCGGTGGTGGGAGCCTACATGGAGGAGCTCCGGCGGCGGTCCGCCGCGATAGGCGCCTCGCGCAGCAGCAGCCTGCGTGCCGGCAGCCTGCATGCCGGCAGCCTGCAGGCCGGCAGCGCGGGCCCTGGCGGCGGCCGCGGCATCGATCTCCGCGCGGTGGCCGCTGCGGCGGTGGCAGGCGCCGGCCCGCCAAGCAAGACCAGCAGCTCGGGCTCGGAGCGCAGCGGCGGCTTCGATGGGCGGGAGGATGCTCGCATCGCCGTCGCCAGCTACATGGAGGCATGCTGGGCTCCCGTTCTGGGGATCTGTCAGAGGGCACGACATGCAGAGGAGGTTCTCTTGTGTTGCATCGACAATGCGACAACCCGGTGTCGATTGCCTCGCATCTCCTCTGCCTCAGTCTGCCTGCGCATGTCTCGATTGCCTCGACCTATGCAGCTGAGTCTGCGGCCGCATTTGCTACGGTCACACTGGAAAGGTCCCGATCAGCGTGTCCTGTTCTGCTGCAGAACCTGCGTGCACGAGGCGGTGCCGGCGGTGTGCCAGCGGGCACCTCTGTGCGCTCGTCCGGCAGCCTGCGCAGCGGCAGCTTGCGCCTCGCCACCATCCAGTGAGCTGTGTTGCCATTTAGTTTCCGTTCTCCTGCTGCCGCTCTGCCACCGCCTTGCCACAGGCACAACTGCAGGCGCAAATGCTCTTGAGATCCTGCCATACAGCAAACATGGGTGCGACACCTGTCCAGACTGCGTTAGACTGCTGAAGAGGCGCGCCTGGTTCACCCCGCCGGCTGGTCGGCCACAGCAGGTCGTCAGACGGGCATGTGCATTCTTGCAGTCCCAGGTTGATGTCCCACTGGCATGGCATTTCAGTATGTGTGCACGCCTCCGCAGGCTGGACCCAGTCGGCGAGGCTAGCCAGGAGGCGGAGCCGGCGGGGATGTCTGACTCAGGAGCTGCTGACAGCGGCAGCTCGCTTGAGGGGGAGGAAGACCCTTCGGAGGCGGCGGCCGAAAAATCCGACGTAGAGGCCCACAAGGTCTGCCCGCCCTGCACCCTCTCCTCCAGACGGCAGCGCTGCGCCCCATGGGAAACACCTGCATCTGGACTGATCTGCGCCACTGCGCATGCGCCGCTGTGCGGCGCCCGCAGGCAGGCAGCAGCAGGCCAGACCAGACGACAGCTGCCCGAGATCAGCAACTGAGTTCCCAAAGTGCGCCGCTCATGCTGCACCCCGCAGGTTGTGGCGACGTACATTGAGGCGCTCAAGCGCGCCTCCACCCCCGACGCCCGGCCGGCAAAGCCCAAGTCTGGCGTCCGCGTCGATTTCGGTGGCGACGGCCCCACCGTGGCGCTCGCCTCGGGCTCCGCAACCAGCAGCCTGATGTCAAACACTGGCAGCTTCATGCAATCGGATTCCGTCACGGCGGTCAGCCCCAGCGGCCGCGGCCGCCCTGCCGCCGCCGGCGGCGCTGGCGGTGCGCCGGAGGGGGCCAGTGCCGTGTCGGCGTACATGGACGCTCTGCGGCAGCGGGCGGCGGCGGCGGCAGCTGGCCGTGGCGCCGGCGTTGGTGGGGCCCAGGGCAGTGCTGCCGCCGGCGACAGCGGCGGCACGCACGCGGCGTCGGCACCGGACGCGAAGTCGGCAGTGGACGCCTACCTGGCGGGCCTCAAGAGCCGCAGCGCGCAGGCGGCGGTGCTGCGCCGCATGAGTAGCAGCACCGCCGGCAGCGGCAGCCGCTCGCCCAGCATGGCTGCCGGCAGCGGGTGCGTGTTACATCAGGACAGAGCCCTGATGATAGCCCTGGCGCGGTGCAGCTCTGTAGCACCGCAAGGCTCTCATGTTTACTTGAAGCAGCGGCAGATGCACCAGTATATCCCCTGTGCACCAACCTGCAGCATGATCTAGCCTGCACAGTGGACCAAGCTTGACGTTCCTGGCATCCAGCTGCGACCAGCAAAGCAGGCAGCACCTGAATCGCTGGGCGACGCAGTGAGCTGAGGAAGAACTGACATGAGCTTCCTCTCATTTGCCTGCGCAGGCAGCTGAATCCGTCGTCCTTGTGCATGGGCAGCGGTGTCGGTGAGCCGTCCGGCCTCGACGCCGACGCCAGCACCGATGCGGGCGGCGCCGTGACCGATTTGTCCACCGCCTCAGCCGGTAGCAGCCGCCTGGGCAGCAACAGCCTGCGCGCGGTATCGCTGCAAGGTGCGGCCGCTGATTCATGTGCCGCCGCCGGCTCAGGCGGTGCCGACGACGGCGCTTGGCAGCGGCGCGCCAGCCTCGGCGGCGGGCGTAGCACCGGGCTGGAGACTCTCGAGGAGGGCCCCAGTGGCGAGCTGACCGAGGGAGACGAGCCGGCTGTGGAAGGCCGGTCTGCTGCCGCAACACACGGTGGCGACGCGGCGCCCCACTCGGCGCCGCTTGGCGGGCGGCAAGCCTCCATTGCCGAGGAGGAGGCCTCGGCGAAGGAGGCGTCCTCCGAGGCGGCTTGATGTTGCCGCGAGTCCCGCGCAATAGCGCGCTGCTAGGGAGCAGCCAGCGGCGGACGCTGCGGCGGCCCAGGGCAACAAGCTGCGCGGCTCGGCCCCGACAGCAGGCGGGCAGCAGGCGGCTGCCGCCGGGGCGCCCGCTCCCGAGTAGAGGCCTTCGCCATCGTGGGGTTGTTTGAAAGGATCAGACGGCTCAGTGACTAGTTTCAAATGTTTTTGCAAGGAGATCAGAAATGTCCCACGTAGGTAATGCACATGGCCGGCGGGTGGCAGCGAGTGTGCCCATCACGGTGCCAACCATGTGTCTGGTGTGTCTCGACGAGTTGATTTCCAGATCCGTAGTGCGTTCAGCTTTGGGGGCCCCGCAGTTCTTCTGCCGAAACTGCCGTGGCCTCTGCGCCACAGCACTTCAGCGATGGTGCTCTCTCCAAGCCGATATGCGTTTAGATATCTGGTAAACTGCGAGAAATTCTTCCTGTCTCAATGCACATTTTTGCCCGGAGGCCGGCGCCCCGGTGTTAATCCGCTGACACTTCAAACGCATCGTCGCTATCTGCCCGCTCAGCGCTACATCGATTGTGCTCAAGGCAGAACTTGCGTTGCGCTCATATTATCTCCTGGTTGTCTTGCGTCATGTGCATGTGGTGCCTGCCTAATTTGCGTCGATAGCAAGGTTCTCATTTCCCTATCTAGCTCACTTTATGCCGTCTGTGACCCCGACTTTGATCAGCGTATCTCACGTCCTGGACTTGGTCAGCGTCCCTCACGCCCCGGACTGCCACAATTGCTCTGCCCATGTTGGTGAATACTTGACGCAAAGAGCGTTTGACCTGCTGGCGGCCAGCAGTTGGAATGGGTCGACGGACTGCCCCGATGAGCCCCCAACGACCTACTAGAGCGCATGCGTGGTTAACGACATGTGCCTGTGGGCGTTACTGCTGGCTGTGTAATCTCCAATGTGTTTATTGGAAAGTCATGTCACTGATACGAGCTCGCGCAAGCTCTTTGTGGCATGGCGTCTTCTAAAAAGTTTCCGCAAGTAACACCTTCTGAGGCCGCCAGCTGGTGCACTGTTGTTACCAGGCCAAGCCGGACTGCAGCTCGATCGACCGTCGATGGACTTGCGCAGGCCATGCAGGTCAAGCCGCCTTCCAGACTTCGTGCGTCAAACAGGGCGTCGTCTAGCTTATTGCGCTCGCGACGCTGTATGCGCGCGCGTCGGACGCGGCCCGGCCCTACTGGTACTACCAGTCCTTGTTACGACCACTTTGTCCTTCTCCTGCGACCCAGGTCGAGCCTGCCTAGGCTGCCCAATCTTGCGCAACTGGCGCTTTCACCTACATCGCAACTGCGCAAATCAACTCAGTAAACCTTCTCGAAGGTTCTGGTACTCCAGAATCTTCTGGTATGATTTTGCAGGCGATTTACCAGGAACCGTACTGCTCAAGGGGATATGAATCAAGATGGTCAGAGGCTCTCAGAGCCACAAACTCGTGCGGAGATGGGAGGATCTGTCCGGGATTGTGGTGATCGTGTTGGGAATCCCAAATAACTTACTAAGGAGAATTCCCAGCGATTTCATTGCAGGGGCCAGCACCGCTTTTGCCCCAGTCTACTTGGGTACTTGCAATAAATCTTCTCGACTGCCCTCCCCGACGACAGGCACGCGCTCGCCACGATGCTACGCTGCTTCCGGCCCATGGTGGGCGACGACTTTGCGTCCAGCGGCAGCGACAGCGACGCCTCCAGCGTCCGGTCGAAGAGGCGACCCCGGAAGAAGAGCCGCTCGCAGGCGACAGCAGCCACAGAAACGGTGTGGGCACAGAACAGCATGCCGCCCAAGCCGGCGTCGTGCCCGGAGGTGGACATGGTGTCCCGCTGCAGGTGAGCAAAAGCCGCAACCATCCCTTCCGTAGGGGGCACTTTGCCGGCCGCTCCGAGACCCGTAGCAGCATTGTGATCCACTCAGAATGATCAAAACCGAGTTGTGTTACCCTCTGTCGGCATTAGCCGCGCACTTACCGGCTGGAATGGCCGCCCCGGCGCGACACGGTTCCAACATTCTGCACTGTACTGGATCCCACAAGATTTGCGAGGCTCAGCAGCTGGACCGGTCGTGCGACCGGGGCTCCTCAGAGCCTCAGCCGTCAAAGCTATGATGTCTGTGACGCGATCTTGAGAGCGGTGGTGGTGCGGCCTGTTACTGGTGGTCTTCCGGTACACCGTGACTGGTCATGCTTTGTGGGAAGATCTGAAGTGGTGCAGCCCGCCTGATGCACGTCCTTGCAGCCGGCGCACAGCAGTTCCTTCTGAGGGAATGATCCTGCAGATCCCGTGGATCAGAATCCCTCTGAGCGGCTTGAGACAGCGCGGTCCCCGTCAGCGGACGCGCTTCTTTGGTGCACTTTTGTTGTGCCGTCTGACGCTTACGAGCTGCACCGCGATGGCGACGTCGCAGCCACTGGGCCGAGCCGCAAGCTCGCAGCCGTTGCAGCAGCGTCATACATGGGCATTGCGCTCGGGGTTCATCTGAGATCCGGCCGATTCGATCTCGAATTTGCGGCCCCCAGCATGACAAGTACAGACACAAACTAATCACTGCCTTACTGCCGTGCAGGTCGGCACCCTCCGCCAGCGATAGCAGCAGCGACGCTTCCAGCGACAGCGACAGCCTCGACAGCGTGGCCACAGCCTTTCCGCGGCAGCAGCAGCAGAATGGCGCGGCGCCGGCCCCGGCGGATCCGGCGACGCCCATTGCGCCGCTGCCGGCGCGCAGGCAGCAGCAGTGGGACGAGCTGTCGGCGATCTGCTTCGAGAGCGGCGACATTAGCAGGTGCTTCACAAACGCCAGCTACGCCTGCCGTCGCGAGCCGCTCACGGGCAACATGCGCTACCGCAAGATCAAGGACATCAACAGGTGATTGCGCATGCCGCCCCTTCACCCGACACGCCTCGCCTGGCTGCATGTCTTTCACTGTGTGTCAGTGTTTGCAAGGTCCGGAACCCTGATGGTGGACACACTTCCCGACACACCCAGCAACTCCCGTGCTCTGCAGGGGCTCGGTGGGCTTTGTGCAGCTGGCGCGCGACGCCGTGACCGGCAGCGCTGTGGCCATCAAGTTCGTGGAGCGCGAGCACCCCTCTCTGGCCGCCGGCCTGCTGCTGCGCGAGATCGGCAACCAGGTCTGCCATGTCCGCCACTGACTGTCGACCTTTCTGACTTGAACTAGCGGCCGCAGCGCATGACAGGCAGTGCAACGGCGGCACCTCGACGACTTTGTTTTCGCCGGCATCAGATGGCAGACGTCTGACGCGCTCCTATTTGCATTGCGCAGCGGGCGGCGGCGGGCCACCCGCACATCGTGCAGCTGCAGGAGGTGTTTGTGACGCAGCACCATGTGGCGCTCGTCATGGAGTACGCCAATGGCGGCGACCTCAGCCAGTACATCGAGCACTGCATGGTCAACGAGGTACGTTTGCCTTGCTTCACACCCTCTCCTCCCTTTTCGCAGCTCCTGACGTCCGTACACACTGCCGAGCCCGTCTCCAGCGCCCACGCTTCTGCCAAGCCGCCGGGGGATGCTGATGTGCAACTGTAAACATTTTTTTTGTTCATCCTTGTAAATGATCTCGAGTATGCGGAACTATTGAACTTACACCCATGCTGTACCTGCTCTGCAGGGCCAGCCGCTGAAGGAGGACAGGGCGCGACGCCTGTTCCAGCAACTCATCGTGGCGCTGGACTTCTGCCATTGCCTGGGCATCGCCAACCGCGACATCAAGGTGCAGGCTCCCTCCAGCCCGCCTGGCCTCGCCCGAGCTGCGCCACGCCTGCCTGCAACCTCGATTCGAAGGCCTCTCTGACTTGCAGTGACCTCGCGTGCGAGTGCCCACAAGCCGCCTCGTATCGTCATCGACCATCGGCATGTCAACGACCAATCCTCTCGCCTTCCGCCCTGCAGCTGGACAACCTGCTGCTGCACCACCCGGCCAACGGCGGTCCGCCGCAGCTTAAGCTGTGCGACTTCGGCCTGTCCAAGGACGAGGTGGAGTCCGCCACCACTTCCGCCTGCGGCACGCCAGAGTACATGGCGCCCGAGGTGCTCATGGGCGGCGACTACTCCGGCAGCGGCATTGATGTGTGGAGCGCCGGCGTGACGCTGTACACGCTGTGCGCTGGCCAGTTCCCGGTGAGCGGCGGCCTTGCATTCTGTTTCTTTGGGCAGTGGAGTCGCTGTGCTTGTGGCACGGCCAGCTCCCGGCGAGCAGCGGCTCTGCTGTTGCTTTCACTGTTTGGCAGTGGAGGCGCTGTTGCTCGTGACAGAATGTGCTTGCCGCCCTGCCATCGCTGTGCGCCGCCTGCTGCGCCTGGATCCTGACCCGTTCTTTCGTCGCCCCTCTGCAGTTCCTCAAGATCGAGGAGGAGCCCGGGAACCCAGCGGCACGCATGGCGGCGATGCTGCCGCGCATTGTCCGCGCAGAGTTCCAGCCCCTGCCTGCCCGGGTGCGCCTCCTGCACTCCTGCTGATGATGAGACGCCCACATTGCTTTTCATCCTCCCGTCTCACCCCCCGTTGCTGCAGTGCCCTCCCTGTCGGCCCTCCTGCACCGACTCCTGAGCAAGCTGGTCCCGCCTCCTGCGCTCATCTGCACAGGCCTCTGACTTGGGTCTCCTTCCGCCCCCTGCAGGTGTCGCCCGAGTGCGCGGACCTCATCTCGCGCATGCTGACGGCAGACCCAGCCCAGCGCATTAGCGTGCCCGAGATCCTGGCGCACCCCTGGGTGACGCGCGGCATCGGCCACCTAGACCGCCTGAATGTCGGCCTGCTGTCCATCATGGGCCTCGCCGAGGCGCCGGCTGCCCACGCCGCAGCTGAGGCGCGGCAGCTGGCCCGCCGCGGCGCCGCCGCGCACCGCGCACCTGCCAACTTCCTGCTCGACATCGAGCCCACGGCGCCGGCGCGGTCAGTGTCTGCCACCGAGGCGTCGGCTGTTGGCGCCACCACGGCACGCGCCCGCGCCGCCAGCCTGGACCTGCCCCGCGGCTGCGCGCCGCGGCCCATCGGCGCTGCAGCCGCCAATGCGGCACACTTCCGCGCCGGCGGCTGCCGCCAGAGCCTGGCAGAGATCGCACGGCTGCTGTCGGGCGCGCAGGCCGCGACGGCGGCGGAGCWCCKGCGTGCCGKGCGGTCCCTTGACCTGGCAGCCGGCGCCCGCGCCGCCGCCGCCGCCCGCTGCCAGCCGGCCTGGCAGTACGACATCGACTCGGTGTGCGCCCCGTCGATGTGAGCCGGCGCACCACCACCAGCTCGAGGTCGCCTGCAGAGGCATGGCTGCCGACCTCGCAGCAACAAGTTTTGCTCCACCCACGCACCTCAATTGCAAAGCGAGGCAGCGTCGGGCCGTCGATGAGTTTGGAAGATTCCCCGCGCTGGCGGCGTGCCATTTACACATAGACGTTGGGCCTCGCGTGTTGAGGGTGCTTTAGCGGAAATCTGGCGGATCCTGAAGTCCTCACCAGCCGGTCTGCCAGCTTTGGCAGCCATATCTTAGTGCGCCTCGCCCTTTGGCTGCAGACGCTTCATGGTGCTATTGTCCTGCAATCTCCTCGGTTACTTCAGCATCGTTTACACACCGATGGCCTTTCCTTTGTTCAGAGGAAACTTCGGCACTCAGCCAGCGCCGCTGTGGCACCGCAGGCAGTGCTTTGCGCCAGCAGCACACCGTCTTGGGGGCAGTTTGGAGAGGATTGATTCACGATAAGGCCGCAGCCTGCATATATGCCCCAGCAGGCGGTGACTTATCAATTTTGAGCGAGACTGTCGATCTGGGCGCACCTATGTAATCTTGGATTGCCGAGAAATCAGCCTGACCACATGACGCGCCCTCAAATTCCAAAGCACTCGCCACCAGTTGTTCAAGTCAACTAAAGGAATGGCCTCTATAAACATCTTCTCAACAAAAGTTCCAAACAAGCTGGAGCAAGAATGACAGGCTTCAGACCTTACAGGCCGCCAGCATTCCTACTAGGTAATGCACCGACTTCGCAGTTGTACCTGCCTGTCAACTGCGGTTATCAATCAAAGGCACCCACAGGAACCCACAAATAGCTGTCTTGCATCTCTATCGATCGATCATGCCGACCTGTGTTTCTGCAGCGCGAGAATTGCCATGCACAGAGGTTGCACCCTATGTACGGTCTCAATGCTGTGCAATCGCTGCAGCTGAACCCATCGGCCCTCGACTGCCCACTGCAGCCAGGAGCGGCTCAACTCTACTTGTGTGGGCCGCACAGCGGCGCAAACACCCGCGCCTGGCAGGCTGGTTGCGGCGGCCTGCCGCCGCAGGTGCTGCGCCGTAGCAGTGATGCGTACAGTTTGCCGGTCGTAGCTGCGTCAAGGCAAAGCCCTGCCGCGCCAGACCCCACACCTCTCCCCCCTCAGGCTTGGCTGAACGACTGCTGCGGCGCCGAAGCAAGCGGGTCGCGCTGCTGCTGCTGCTGCTGCTGCTGCTGCTGCGGGCCACCTTCGCCTCTGCCGTGGTCCCGCTGGCCACTGCCCGGCGCCGCCCGGCCGGCCCCTGCTGACGGCACCTGCTGCCGTCGTGGCGGCTGCTGCGGCGGCTGCCCATGCTGCTGCTGCTCCTGCTGCTGCCCAAGCTGCTGCTGTTGCTGCTGTTGCTGCTGGCCCAGCTGCTGTTGGGGCTGCATGCCTGGGATGGCATTGCCGTGCATGGCGATGCCAGGCGTCCCGGCGCCGAAGCCGCCGTGCGCGCCTTGCATCATGTCCATGCCGACAGGCCCGCCGCCGTCGCCGCCGCCGCCGTTGGCATTGCCGGCGTGCGGCGGGCCGCTGGCGGCGGCCGCCGCATTGGCGAAGTTGGCCGCCGCCGCAAAATTCTGGTTGGCCGCATTCTGGAAGCTGCACAGCAGGAAGGGTGTGTCGTCAAGTCGGGGAGATGTGGCGTGCACAAGTCCAGCGCTGCACGCGCCCAACAGTTTTTTCGAACCATCTCACCAGTGGCCGGATTTTGCGCAAAGCGGCTCATCCCACAGCAGGCCCCTGTGCAGCGCCAGGGCAGGCCATGCAAGGGTGAATGACAACATAACAGCTGCACACATATACAACGATTCCTCTAGTGACATTTCAGTGCGTGTATGTATGCAGTGCTTTAGGATGTGAGGCCTTATGAGCTTGTTGGTATGAAATTCCATCTGATCAAGGTGCATACCTGGCCATTGCCGCAAGCTGCTGCTGCTGGTGGTGTTGATTGGACGCCGCCGCCGCCACCGCCGAGAGCGACTGCAGCTGCTGCCAATAGGTGTCTGCCCAGTGCCTGCGCCCAGGCCAGCGTCAGGGCTTCACAGCAAGCAAAACATGGTTCGTTTAGGGGATCGGCAACCAGAGCCCTGCATTGCGCAGGCCGGACAGCACTCCAATTGCGGGGTATGGCAGAGCCGCACAGGGCGCAGCGAGACGGATATGAAATCCGTTGGCGCCCTTGACCAACAAGATCACCCTGCGGTCTGCCACGCCCCAGGGGCATCACGAGTACCCGAGATGTCGTGCGCGTCCCTAAACTTCGGAGGGTTTAGGGTTTAAAGGCGCGCACCGGTACCAGGCGACCTCGCAGGTGAGGGCGTCAATGCGTGCGCCGCGTCGTGCCACCTCCTGCAGGGCCTCCTCCAGCTCCGCTGCCGTGGCCGCCACTGCCATGTCCTCTACGGGGTGCAAGGAGGGGAAGCGGGCTGGCAATCTGGTGGGCTGGCACTGAACACTCCCGTGGGCCTCCCCCAGCGTGAGTGCGGCTGTACAGACACACAGACGTGCGGACACACTCTCGGCTCCAGAGGCTACACGCAGGTGCAGCGCTTGGCTCACCATTGGGCCCGGCCCAGCGAGGAGGGTCGGGCGGCGGCGGGTGCGTTGGCGGCTGCCGCGGCCGCGGCGGCGCACTGGTCGCGTAGCTGCTGCGGTGAGCGTCCTGCAGACACCATTGGATGGTCTCGACATCCGTGACGGTTCCGCGCTGGCACACGTGCAAGCCTTCCACGCCTTCTAACAGGGTCTGCTGGCAGGGCGCCACTGAGCGGAGGCGGCAAATAGGCCCTGCAGTCAGGCAGCCTGCCGCCCGATCAAGCCGGTGGCTGTGAACGCTGCTGGACGGGCGTCAGCCTGTACAGCTACGGTGCTGCAGGCCAGTGCTCGCGCCGGGGTGTTCCCGGCAGGCCTGATGATGGTGCGCACCTTTTGCGGAGCCCCGTTTAGCTCATTGCTGTTTTCCACGGCGGATCGCGTGTCAGCCGCCCCCGCCGGCTGCTCGACGGCGGGCCGCCGTGCCATGAACGGCCGGAACGCGGGAATTGCGGGCTAGATGCTGTGTGCTCCTTCTCGTCGGAGTGCAGTTTTCAAGGGAACAGCGCTGGTAGCCCTGTGCGGCTCTTGCGGCTAAGCTGCTGCCTCAGTGCCCGTTCCGCGCGAGCTTTGTCGCCAAAGCGGCAGTTGTCTCCTGGACCAGGGTCGGTTGGCGCAAAGGGAGCCACGGGAGCTGCAGTGGATGCACTGAACTTGGCGGCGTGTGACTCCGGCACCGCTGTGATGCTGCCAGGGCCTCAGCTCTCAGCCTGTACAGATACAGCTATGTCAATGTACTGCTGTGTGCTTGCGCAATGTACTGCTGTGTGCTTGCGCAAATGCACTGGCGCAGGCTGAACATTTCACTGCTGACTGTCGCATTCTGCTGTGCCACATGCGACTTTCGGACGCTACAAGCTGCTTGTGGAATGTGTTGGTTTTTGCAATGTGCTATCACCTTGAGGTGGTTCACCATGACTCCTTCACTAAGGGCGTACAGCTGTGCTTGCGCGACAAAATGGAGCTTGCCACCTCAGGGTGGCGCCTCGCTCGCTGCATCCGCTGTGAACAGTGGCTGTCGACTTGGAACCACACTGTAGCATATCCTCTGTCATGGAATCAAGCACCGCAGGCGGATGTGCAATGTTTGCAGGCGATCGTGCATGTCCAGATCGGCACAACAATCTCGTGGGACCTGGTGCTACCGAAACACGGAGATACCTAGCGTACTATGATCAGCCGATGCTAATCACGCTAGCTTCAAAAATAAGGGGAGCAGAGATGCGAGAGCAGCGTCTGGCGCGCAAAGGGCTCAGAGCACGCAGTACAAGGCAAGCTCAGCGAGCTGGGACACGAGTTTGAGGCGGGCCGTTGGTGCAGCCGACAGCGACCCAGCGGACCCCCTCTACCAAGCGCGAACCCTCCCCTCCACTGAGGCAAGCTCCTGCAGGCTTCACTCGTAGATTTAGGCGGGTTGAACACCAGCAGCGTCAATTCTGGCAGTCTGCGGCCCAGCCGTGCACTGCCGTACGCCAGCGTTCGCCGGGCTGGCAGGTGAGGCGCTCGCATCTGGACAACGCGGGACGTTGAGCAGCCCCAGGCAGCGCAACAGGTCACCGCCCGGCACCCCACTTAGTTGACCGGGCACGCAGGACAGCAAATCGCAGCAAGGCAGGGGAGCGGTGGAGTGTTGCTCAGGTCTTAGAGGCTGAACCCTGTCCCACTTACACCCTGCGCGAAAACCCTTTCGCAGCAGGCCGGGCACCCGCGCTGCCCTGCTGTTCTGCACTCGACGGCAAGATGACGCCAGTTCGGCTCGGTGTGGCGCGCGTTTGCGCAGCGCTGCGCTTTCTCTCGAGGCACTTGCCCCGTATGCCCAGGCGGTTTGACCTCAACGCGCTATACACTCAGCCCTCGGCTGCGTTAGGCACTGGCCTGAAGATGCAACGCACCTGGCTGCTTTGCAGAGCCGCGATGCGGCAGCGGGCGGCCCGACCCTTGGGGCTGCGTGCTCGCCCCTATCCTCGGCTGTCGCCTGGGCAGGTCCGCCGTTCACGACCCGGCGGTGATCGGCAATTTCTGCTATAAGGAGCCCTGCTGGAGGGCATCGGCAAAAAGCTCAACACTTCCGGTCTGCCTGCCCCCTGGCTTACTCCCCCTATGCCACTTTGATTGCAGGGCCTGCCTGGTGGCCGCTGGAAGGCAGCAAGGCCGGAGCAAAGGAGGCCGCCGCTGCACAAGCCGAAGTCCTCATGGCCAGCTACGGCGAGGGCGAGGACGTCGCCATGATGCCGCCCAAGAAGCGTGCCGCCGCCGCAGTTGCTGGTGGGCGTCCCTCTGCTTCTCCCGTATAGTTTCCAGGCTGGCTGCTGCTCTGCGCCTTTTCCGGTTCTGTGAGCAAGGGAGCATCTGGCCGACTTATTAGTACGTCTAATCAGTGCACTGTCTTCTGTTGGATGTGCACAGTAGGCACCCTCTTGACATGATATGGCGGCCCGACGATGCTCGTCAGCCGGGTCCCGGCTGCCTGCCTCCTGTGTCGGCACCGGCGCAACCACACGCCATGCAACTGCAGGCGACGCAGGCGGCGACCAGAAGCGTGCAAAGGGCCCAGGCGGCCGGGCAGCACGAGTCGCTGGATTGGAGGAGGTACCAGCTGAGCTGCACCCCCAGGCACGCGGCTTTGCTTGGCTCCTGCTTGCGTGAACTGTCTCAATGCATCTGCATTGTTCCACCAGCCTCATGCCCCTTCAAGCACACCCGCAGAGCCATTCCACGACAGTCGCACGGAGCGCAGCGGCAGTCTGCGTCGGCACCGGGCTGGAAGCTGGATGCCTTGCTCGCGCAGGCTGCTGCAGCACGGGAGGCCATCGAGGCGGCGGCGGCGCAGGTAGGCGGCAAGTCAAGGCGAACCCGCAAGCCCAGCGCCAAGCAGGGTGTGCTGCACAGCCCCCTTCGCTATCCTGTTTCTGGGTTTCAAAGATTGAAATCGGTTGTTTTACAGGAGTCACAACGATGCAGCTCTGTGATTTGCCACCTTTCAGTGCCTGGCTCAATTTATCTCCAGTTGGGTGCGCCTGGTCCAGGTTGCATGCTTCTGAGCGAGAAGCTATGCTCTGCTATGCTTACTTCTTTGCACGTGGCTGCATCTGCAGAAGCTGCGGCACTGCAAGCTTTGGAGGAGGCTGCCGAGCGGGAGCGCTCGGCACAAGTTGCCACTGGCGCAGAGGACCCCGCGCTGGCAGGGCTGGCGACCCAGGCCGCGCAGGAGCAGCTGCCGCTGCCGGCGGCTGCCGCCGAGGTGCCGACGGCGGCAAAGGCGACCGAAGCGCCGGCGGAGGATGTGTATGCTGTCGACCCTTCGGCGGCGGCGGCCGCGACGGCAGGGCAGCAGGACCACGTCCAGGACATGCAGGTGGCGCTGGACGCGGCCGCGGCCGCCGAGACGCTGCACCATCAAGACGCGGCGGCGGCGCCGGCGGCGGCGCCGGCAGAACCGGAGGCCATCGCCAGTGGCGACGCCAACGACCCAGCTGCTGCGGCGGCGGCGGCGGCGGTGCACCTGCAGCACGGCGCTGCGGAGGCGGCGGGCCAGCACATGGCGCCGCAAGATGGCGTGCAGCAGCAGCAGCTGGCTGAGGCGCAGGCGGTGCAGCACCTCGAGCAGCAGGCGGCGCAGCACCATGCGGAGCAGCAGGCGCAGCTGCAGCTGCACGCTGAGGCGGCGCAGCAGCACCAGCAGCAGATGCAACACCACGAGCAGCACCCCACGGCGGAGGAGCAGCAGCTGTACGCGCAGCAGCAGGCCGAGGCGGTGGGTTCCTGCCTCCTGCTTCCCCCGATCGGGCTTCCTCACCGAGTCCACTGTCCGCCTACACTTCACAACTGTCCAGCCGCTCGTGGCTGCCTTGCGGCAACCCGGATGGGCTGCTGACGGGCCAGCAGCCGCTTTCCAGTGCGCGGCAATGGAAGGTCGCATCGCTCTGTCCAGGGGGCGGTTGCGGCTGCACCAACCTGCCTGAGCGCCCGTGCGTGACAGTGCCAGCATGGCGCTCCTGTTGCAGGAGGCGGCGGCAGCCGCGGCGCATGCCGCGGCGGTCGCAGAGGACGACCAGAACCTGCTGGCGGCCGTCGTGGCCGGCACCGCCATCGGCCTCGGCATCGCCCTGGTCGTTCCCGACGAGCAGGTGAGCTGGGAATTGCACTGCTGTTGCTCTGTACCAAGTGCGTGCCGCCTGCTGATGTCAGACGCAGGCTCGAAGGCCGCACTGCTGCATTCGAGCCTCTGACCTGACCCAGCTGCAGGCTGCCGCCAACAAGCCGGCGCTGAGCTCCCTCGTGCGGCACGCCGCTCTGGAGTTCTCCTGTGAAGACCACACACAAGACTGCCGTCTGCGCAGGGCACTGAGCACCACCACGAGCCGGTGCCGATCCACCTGCTGCCAAACTCCACGGTGGCGGACCTCAAGCGCCGCATTGAGCGCACCAACCTGCACGGCCAGTCGGTACGCTCAACCCCCTCCTCCAGTCCCAGACCACATTTTGCCTTCTCCAGGACGGACGGCATGCCGGTGCCGCCTCCTGCTGCTAGCCTTCCGGTGTGCTCTGTCAGGCGCCCCGAGCAGGCGCCAATAAGTGCAGTTCAGCGCGGTCCAAGCAACGCCAGCAGCGGGTGTCGGTGGACAACATGGACATGCAGCGGACATCGTTTTTGAGAGATACGACAAGCTTTTGAAGCCTCGTCCCCCGCCTGCCCGCAGTTCAGCGCCCTGCAGCAAGACCTGCAGCTGGTGACGGCTGAAAACATCGCGGTGCCGCTGGAGGAGTACGGGCAAGATGGCGGGCCCCAGGGCCTGGACGCCTACGGCCTCACGCCGGGGGCCGGCGCCGGCGGCCCGCCGCCCACCATCTACCTGCGAATCAAGCCTGGTGCGCCCTGCCTGCCGCAAGTGCGCCTCGTGAGGTCGAACACGGAGCGGGCGTGCTGGCGGCGGGCCGGCGCCAGCCGTGGCGATGGGGCTGTTATGGGCTGCAGGGACCGGTTGAGCGGCTGGTGTTGGTTGGCAAAGCCATGCACCCGCCCCGCTCCACCCTCCACACGCGTGCCCGTGCAGCGGAAGGGTGCGGAGCCCTCTGCCGATGGGCATCAGCTTGCGGTCTGACGCCAGGTTGCGGTGTGCTGAAAACGCAGTGGACCCCAACGCCATGGTGGCGCAGCAGGGCGAGGTGCAGCTCAACCCCGACGGCTCGGTACGCCCGTCCCCTGCAGCTCAGTGGCTGCTGTCCCACAGACGCTCAGCTGCCTGTCACCATGCGCCTGTGCAGCACTGTGGCCAAGCGCCCTGGGCCTGTCCACCCCGAGCATTGCCTCCAGGGGCCCAGCAGACCCTAGCAGCGCTGTGGCTGCATCCAGTGGCGCCCTCAGCCCCTGAAGCCCGACTCGATGGCCGCTTCAGGAGAAGAAGAAGCGGCGGCCGCACAACCGGTGGAAGGAGGAAGACGTTCTCAAGCTCATTGAGGGCGTCGAGCAGCTGGGCGTCGGCCACTGGCGCCAGATGTGCGCCCTCCGCGCCTCCGCCTCGTTGCTGCGCCGCATCGTGGGCACAGCGTCGCAGCGGGCTTGAGGCACATCGCCACACGAGTGCCATTGAAGACTTCGCCTGCTCGGCACCTGCATGCGGTTGCTGGAGCAGGGTGCCGGTGGTCCGACATGCGTGGGCAACGCCGAGCGCCCCCGGCAGGCACCTGGACCTGGCCTCAAGCCCCGCCCGCCACAGGACTTGGGATCACATGCTTTGCGACCTCTCGCAGGCAGCGCGAGTTCGACCTGGGCCACCGCACGGACGTGGACCTGAAGGACAAGTGGCGCAACATCACCAAGGCGGTGGCGCAGAACAAGAAGATGCGGGGCAGCAAGATGGAGCAGGACATGCTCATCCGCGTGCAGAACTGCATGCGCATCGCGCAGGCGCGCCCGCGCCCGCTCCAACCCACTGCCGCTCGTGTGGTTGAGCATCTGCGTGCAGATCGCAGGGCCGCCTTCAGCAGGCTGGACCGGGCTTCCCGAGCTGCGATGCCTGACGGATCTGTCCCGCCTGCACCTGCAGCCGCAGCCCCTGGGGCCCAGTGCGGTGCCCTGCCTGTCGCGGCAACCACCCAAGGGCTGCAAGCACCCAGTGTTTTACAGGCATAAACCCTAATGAGGAATCTTGGCTCTTGGCGGGGCGCAGGAGCGGAAGGAGGCCAAGGCGGCGGGGGAGGCGGCACAGGCGCAGGCGCAGCAGGCTGCGGCGGACCCGGAGGCCGCGGCGGCCGCGGCGCAGCAGGCGGCCGCCGAGGGCGGCACCGTGCAGGGCGTGCTCGACGGCGCGCTGCACCAGCAGGTGGGGACTGTCGTGCGGCAGCGGTCTTGCATGCCTTGCGAGGGGCGCCTGCCGGCGGCGGGGACTGCAGCGAATGGAGCCCCCTGGGCGCCGCGGCGCTGTGAGGAGGTCGTTGCCGTCGCTGGCCGGGCGCGGGGTCGCCATGTTCGTGAAGCCGGGCAGGACTGGGCCGTGCCGCATGCACTTTCTGCAGGATGCTGCCGCGGCGCGCTGTGAAGCAATATGATGCGGAGTCGTTCCTGAATGCAGGATGGGGAGGTGCACGTGGACGTTGGCGGCCTGGACCCGAATGTGCAGTACCACCAGGCGCCGCTGCAGCAGGCGGGGGAGGCGTCGCAGCAGCCGCAGCACGACACTGGCGGCGCCCCCATGCAGGACCACCAGGACGTTCTGCAGCACCAGGAGCAGCACCAGGCGCGAGTCTTCTCTAAAGCAGTTTCTCAAGAGCGCTGCTTCGTGACTTGGCCACTTGTGCCGGCGCGCCGGCACGCAGCACGAGCTCGAACCCTGGGTCGTCCCCGAGGCGTGCACATCTGAGAGGAGGGGCACTCCCCAGCTTCTGCATGGGGCTGGCGGCTGGGCAGCGCCAGCAGCAGCGCCGACGCCTGCTGCTGATGCCTGCTGCTCATCCTTGGCAGGAGCTGGATGTTGTGGGCCACCAGGACCCGGGTGCGGCGGCCGCGGCGCATGCCATGGCACACGTGCAGCAGGGCGTAGACCTGGGCGCGGCAGCGCAGCACCACCCGCACCAGCAACACCAGCAGCACCAGGAGCAGCAGCCGCAGTACCAGGCGGAGGTGGCGGCGGCGGCAGTGGCCGACGGCCACGCTGGCGGCGACCAGGCGCTCAACGATCCAGGCGCTGTCGTCATGCCGGTGCCGAGCTTCGAGGACGTCGCCGACGGTGGCGGCGAGGCGGAGGCGCCCCCTGCGAGCGGCGGCGAGCTGCCCGTCCCGGCGCCGCTGGACATCTGAGCAGCACCTCGCGCCGCCGCTGCGGCGGCGCAGCTCGGACGCCGCTGCGGGCGCTGAACAAGACCGATCGCATGTGGTTTCTATGCTTCATGATGGGCCCCACCCAGCCTCATGCAGTGTGCTGCCTCACTGGAAAGTGCGCTACCTAGTCGTGTTGCAACCACATGCTGTGCGGCAGCGTTTCCATGTACGTTTGACTTGGTTTGCTTTGACGACTTCCGTAATGCGCTTGCTCTGCACTGATCTGGACCTACTTCACAAGATGCCTGGGGGGATCTTCGGGTTAGCATGCTTTGCGGCAATCTTCCTCCTCAAGTCGTTGCACAAGTAACCAATTGAGTTACACTTGGGAAAGTCAGGGCAATACCACCTCGTCGAAAGAGTTCATGCACGGTAGCAGCTTGCACGAAAGCTAAGCTGCAGAACCACTGACGAGTTCCTGACGACGTCACATGTCGTCACCCGGGTGTCTCCATGGCACATCCGCACTCCCGCGCTCAGAGGTGCTACCGCCATCAGCAGCTGGCTCTGCACCCGCATCTCCTCCGGCAGCGCTGTCCCCGTCCACATGGCCATCGTTTAAACCGACCGCGCCCTCCTCGCTCCCACTTCGCGCTGGCCCGGCTACCGCATCCGCCGCGAGCGCTGCAGCCAAACCGTCACTGCCCTGCGACTCCACCCGCTGCCAGCTCGCTTCCGGCATTGCAGCCACCTGCATGCCAGCGATAGCGGGTTGAGTGCAACGTGTGGGAGTTGATGGTGTCAGAGGCTGGCGACGGGGCTCGGCCAAAAAAAAACCACCTGCATGTTGCAAGACGCTTACCCCCGCCGTGCCTAGCAAAGACGCTCGAATGCAGCATTCAGCCAGCTCCTTCACACAGACCTCCGGTCTGCTGCCACAGAGACACAGCCGCTGGCACCTGCTGGCACCTGAGATGAGTCTGGATGCTGGCACTTTGCAGGGGTGGTTACATGAGAGGCGAGGTGCAGAATCCACCTGAGCAGCCAGCTCCACAAAGGCGGTCTCCCCGCCGTTGCCACCCAGGATGCGCGCCCCCACCCAGGGGTGTGCGTGCGGCGGGATCAGCAGCTCCAGCCGCATCGGCCGCCGCTGCGGCTGCGACGCCGGCCGCCATCGCTGTGCGCCACTTTCTGCGTCTGAAACCCTGTCGGCCCCGGCCGCGGCGGCGGCSGCGGCGGCAGCAGCTGCGCCGCCACCGCCCTCCTTGCCCGCCTCCGCTCTGTCCGCAGCGTCTGCGTCTGTCGCCTGCTGGCCTTCCCCGCCGGTGACGGCTCCACCGCCCGCCGCCGGTGCATCTGCTTCAAACAGCTCGTCACCGCCCGCCGTGCCCTCTTCCCGGGAGCCTTCGTCAGCATCACTTGAGGCGCCGGCGCCGCAGACGCCGTGCAGCTCCTCAGCGCCATCGCCGCCCGCCGCTTCGGCGTCCCAGGCACACTGGCCATCGTCGCTGTGCGAGTCGCCCCCTGCCGCCCCAGGATGGGGCTCGATGTGGAGCGTCAGTGGCTCGCGGGTCTCTGCCATTGCTTGCCTGTGGCACACATAATCGGTAAGAGTCAGGATGGTTCGTCCAAACTCGGGTACATGCCGTAGCGCTTGGCTGCGGCTGGCAACAAGCCGCCAGCAGTGTGTCGGGTCAGACAGTCTATTGAAATGGCACTAGTGCTTGCCCATCAGATAAGGCAGGTCATGTCCTGTTGAAAACAACTCCCATCCGGCGCTGAGTGCACTGCACCAACGACGCTGTGGAACCACTTTGCTCACATGAGCAGGTGCTATTGGACCGCATGTCGCACCTCAGGGCGGCGCCGGCGTCCGCCGACACAGAGACTGCGGGAATGTCGGGCTCGACGCCAGAGCCGTCCCCACCCATCTCCACAGCCGCAGAGCCCGCCTCGTTGTTGACTACCACCACGGCGACAGCGCCCGCCGCCTGCGCCCGCAGCGTCTGCAGAGCAGATGGATGCAACTTTGACCAGCAAGTGTGACACGGTGCGTTGTCGGTTCCCGCACAAGATGGGCATCAGCGATGATACATTCTGGAGGAATAAGAAGCACTACACTGCAAATCGGCAGTTGGTTGCAAAAGGGTCTCACTGCTGCCAGCAGCAATCCAGGACCAGCAGGCCGCCGTGACGGCCCTGAGGCAGGGTGTGACAGCTTCAACTGATGAAGCACAGTTTTCGTGTGGTACTGAGCCGCACAGCACGCCCCACCTTCTGCACAAAGGAGCATCCGCCCCGGTCGACGAGCAGAACCGCGCCCTCTGCCGGGCGTGCGGCCGCAGCCATGCCGTCTGCGAGATCCGCTGGAGCCGCCTGGCCCCCCGCGCCGGCGGCCGGCGTCACCGGCTGCGGCTCAGCGCACGCGCTGCGCGGCTGGGCATCCACCAGGCGGCCTGCTGGCCACACGCCGGGTGTCACACACACGGTTCGACGCCTCGGCAAAGGCATCTTGGGAGCGGCCAAACCCCCAACCACGGCAAAAAGCTGGCTGGCGTTGCGTCACGCAGCGGTGATGCGGCTGCAGCTGCTCTGGCTTTCGCGGTGGTAGTGGGCTCGCCTGACACGGCGCAGTGTTTGCCCGCAGCGTCTGCCAGTGGCGAGTCCAGGCCTGCCGCCTCGTCAGCCGCGGCCCAGCACTCCGCGGCAAAGTTTGGCCCTGGCCCGAAGTTTGCGCCGTAGGCCTCGTGCCTGCAGGGGAGAGGAATTGCCGCTGCTTCGGCGAGCCCTTTCGAGAGGAACAGATAGGCGATTTCCAGTGCAGGTGCCGTGCCTGTGAAGGCGCTGACGCCTGTCACGCACGCAGCGACTTCTGCCAAGTCTCATGACTGGCAGCATCCACGTGCTCAACGGTTGTTGGCGGTGAGGTACAGCCTGAGAAAGCTTCAGCCACACCTTTGCAAAGTGGCGCCTCCCGACAGCCGGACTAGCCTTGCAAAGTCATCCAGCGGCGACGCGCCGTGTTCTGCTTCTTGCTGCCGGCCGGGAATTGGCTGCATGTGCTGTCCGTCCTTTGAGCCATCTAGAGCGATCTGCGGCAACTGAAACCTGGCAAAATCATCGTCATGCAGGTGTGGCGGACATCCTCCCAGCACATGGCAGATGCACCAGCTGGTGCCGCCCCCTGCCCGCGCACCCCCCCCCGGGCGCAGCTACAGCGCAGACGCAAAGGCAACGAGTGCCCGCGAGCTTGGTGATGACACTGCCCTGGTTGAAGCATGCCAGTCGCAGAGCACCCAAGCAGTGCCGCTTCAACGCAAGTGCAAAAGCACCGCTGCCAATGCATCGCCACCTGGAGGATGATGCCGTCGGGTGGCAGGCTGGCGAGCAGGGTGCCGCGTTGGACCTCGCGCAGCACCTTGCACTGTGCGCCAGCGCCAGGGTCCTCCTGCGTGCCCAGAGTGAGAAGGGATCGGGCAGAATGGATTGGGGCGGGTGCTCTGCTCCGTCGCAACGACATCAGCAGACAAGCTCATGTACAGACATGCCTCCCGCCGCCCGCAGTCAGCGCAGCCTGTGCGGCAGGCCCCAACAGCTGCTCTGCGCAAGCCACCTGCCGGACAGGCCGCACTCACAGTCGCTCCTGCAGCCAGGAGCACCTGCACTGGCTGCCTGCCGCCTGCAGCTGCCGGACGGGCCACACTCACATAGCGCATTCGCCGGTCATGACAGTGCCCTCAAGAAGCTGCTGAGGCACCAGGGTGAGGTTTCAAAGATACCGAATTCTCTTTAACAGATGCAGGGTTTGCTGGACGACTCCTCCTGCTGGCTTTGCGGCGCACCTGCAGCCGGCACAGCAGCTGCCGCACGACGCGCCGGCTGTCCTCCAGGGCCTCCTGCTGCTTTCCGCCGCCGGGCGCCTGGCCGCCGAGCGGCTGCTGCACTGGGCAGGAGCCCTGCTGCGTGGCGGCAGCGGCGGCGGCTGCTGCTGCCATGGGCTGCACCCGGCGGGCCAGCGCCGCCTGCACCTCCACGCACGCCCTGCAGCGGCGGTGCCTGTGAAGAACCAGAAACAAGAGGCTGGCATCGCTGGGACAGAAACCATCGTCCGCGCTCGCGCTGGCTCCTGAGGCAGGGGCGTGCCGGTGTCCGACGGGGTGGGTGCGGTACATGACAGCGCCCGGCAGACAGGGCACCTTGAAGCCCATGCTGGCTGGGCTGCCGGGGTCATGCTGCGCTTACAGATGCCGTCAAAGATTGTGCCAGCCGCTGCAATGATGGCTGACGCATCTGCCCCCTCTGCCATCATCGCGCACACAGCGACATGCTCCCCCAGTATCCGCCACCAATGACGAGACGTGTCTCAGGCTCGAGGGCGGAGGAGGTACGAGGCTACGGGTCTCTGAACAGAGATCTCTCGATGCCGACTTGTCCAAACGAACCTACCGCAGCAGCCCCATGTGCTCGGGGTTCGCCTGCAGCAGCGGCAGCGCCGCCCGCAGCGCTGCCTCCGCCGCCCGCCGCTCAGCGCTGCCCTGCCGCCTGCACAGCTCTGCGCACGCCGCTGGAACAGGCGCATCGGCAGGGCCGCCTGCCGCAGACGGCCCGGTTGTACTGCTATTGCAGCTGTCGTCCCCTGCAGTGACCGCACCGCCGCCGCCGCCGCTGCTGCTGCTGGCGTCACTGGCATTCACACTGTCGGCGCCCGCAGCGCTGCTACTGACGTTAGCGTGGTGCCTGGCAGCCCCCGCTCCCTTTGCAGCAGGCCGCCCTGTGGATGAGTCCGTCAATCGGAATCAGCAGCACAACCTTGCTCGGGAACAAGCCCCGCTTTCACTCCTGCAAGGCTGACATTTACGCGAAACTGATGAACTGCGACACTGCGCAGGTGCTGGAGCCATGGCAGACGTGTGAGCGGGGGCCATATCCACCTGATGCGAGGCCGGCGCCGCGGGCGGCGGATGCAGGAAGCGGCGGCAGCAGGTGCCCCTCCGTGGTCAGCACGTAAAAGTCGGGCAGCTGCGTCGCGTTGGCGCCCAACAGGAACAGGTACTTTGCTGTCTCGCTGAGGAAGAAGCTCTCCATCGTGTCCTCCAGCACGCCTGCCGAAAGAGGATGCTAACTTTTGAGTTGCCAAGGAAGGTATCATGTCTGAGAGACGGACGACGTCCCGCGGGTGGTGAGCCCAGCAGGAGCAAGACTTGACCGTATCAGTGAGTGCAAAGCAGCAGCAGGCCTGGCAGCTAGACAGGGAAGGGTCGAGTGAGTGAATGCGCAGTTGAACATTCAGAACGAGGTTGCCAACGGCCTGAGACGGCTCCTTTGACAATCGCGGGGGAGTCCCTTTAACGCCACGCAAGCGAGTCGCTTGCCAAGCACTCGGTTGCTCTGTTGCACCGCATTTCGAATGGCGGTGCCAGCCTTTGGTGCGACACCAGGTTCCGGCGCACGGGTCGGCTGCGAAGCGCGGCGGAAACCATGCGAGAGGTGAGGCGGCAGCACACCCGTGCAGAACAGTGGGGTCAGGGGTGGCGCACCCGAGGCAACATCGCTCACGCTGGCGTAACCGCACTTGGCCCTGTTCTTCGTGGCCAGCGTGTCCTGCCGTCAAGCAGACCGTCCTGTCAGGGCGCTGCGTTCCAGCGTTATGCCACATTCGTGTTTGCCGACATGCCTACGCAGGTTGGCCTGCAGGAATGCGGCTGTCGGTTCCCTCTGTCGTTCTGGCGCCGTCCGCCGGTGCTCAGAAGGGCTCGCCTTGAAAAGTCACGGAAACTGCACCTGCAGCTCACGGCCGGCGGCCAGAAAGGCGGGGTCGCCGGTGGCGGCGTGCAGCAGGAAGGTGCTCTCTGCGAGCTCCGGCCGCAGCGGGTAGCCCTGCAGCAACATGAACCGGCGGGTCATGCGCAGCAACGAACTGCATCAGGTGAGACACTTTGACGAATTGACAGACCCCACGTCCCTTTTAGTTCTTGAATTGTGCTCACACAGCTTTCGGACGATGAGACGATGGGTAGACGGCACTAAGCGGCTGGCGGATCCCCGCCGCGGCCGCCATGTCCCGCACGCATGGAGCCACATGCAGTCCTTGGACCCAGTCTCCTCAGAAGAGATTAAGTGCAACTTTAGACTTAGCATCCCCTGTCTCATGCCCACCTTCTCCAGGGGGTGCCGCGTGGCGATGGAGATGTCGAACAACTCCGGCAGCCAGCCGAAGCGGCGCCACGCCGCCATCCAGCTGCCGTGCTGCACTCTTCCGGGCTCCGTCTGGCCTGCAGCGCAAGTTGCTGGAGGTTGCAGGCACCGGCATGCGGTTTGCGGCGAGCGCTGCAGCAGCTGCGGCCGACTTCAGCGATATGTTTGTAGCGTGCATTTCACGATGTGCATTTCACACAACGTCACTATGTGCATTTCACTTCTTGTGCGTCCAAAACACATCGCTCCGCATCTGTGACGACAAGCACATGCAGCAGTGGGAGTGTCTCGACAACCACGCTAGCAGCTTGTGGTGACCTTGGCCACCTGACACCTCGAGCACAAGGCTCGTGGTCATGCTGTCCGCAGCTCAGCCTTCGTGCTCCTTCCTGCGGACCAAACAACACTGCCGGCGGTGCCCCTGCCATGCTTCACCCACCTATGAGCGCCTGCATGCCGGGCCAGAAGGCCGCCAGCGAGGAGATCCACACGCGGCTCAGCCGCCCGGTCGCCATGTGCACATCCACCAGCCAGCCGTGCTTTGCGTGCTCCCCCACCAGCCGCATTGCCGCCGCAGCCGAAGCGTACGACTCCGCAAACATGCGCAGGTATGCCTCGTCGCCAAACAGCAGGTACGCCTGCGGGAAAGGGGCAAGTGTGATGAGAGGGGGCGCTGTCGCCGAGCGGGCCTCAGCCGCCGTGCGGGGTTGGGAGGGTCTCCACGCGAGACCTTGCGCACGTCCGGAGGTGTGGACAGCAGAGGCGCACGTCAGGGTAGGGACAGCAGCCGGCCTGCACAACTGTAGAACAGGCAGTAGTGGAGAACTGGCCCTGCATCGGAGCAGGGGCGGCCAAGCCATGTCGTGCAATGGCTTCGTGGCAGCATTGCGCCCCGCGCTTGCCGCCCTGGCCAGCTCACCACCCCGCCCGCTCACAATTTGCCAGTATGCCTAGCAGTCCGTGATGTGCTCGTGGTAGCTGCGCATGTCACAGGGTCTGCGGTTATCCCTTGGAGGGACTGACGGCCCATTCTGCCCACCTTGAGCAGGTACTCGTAGTAGCTGTCCGCGCCGGCGCCGACGCCGGAGTCCGCGCGCACCCACGCCCGCCGGTCGCAGTCCAGGGTGTTGCCCGGCAGCCCCAGGGCGGAGGAGCGCATGGAGAACACCGCCTGCACGGCGCCCGCCGCCGCGCGCCCGTAGCTCGCGTTGCCACTCAGGTGGCTCAGGTAGCCGAACTCCAGCAGCAACGTCGAGGCGCAGGCGGTGCACGTTTGCCGGATCTCGCCCTTCAGCACACCCTGGCGGCACAGCAGAGCAGCAGCCGAGTGGGCGACGGCCGGCCAGCATGGCAGTGGCAGTGCGCCGACGCCTGTGCATCGGCGCAATCGCCGCAGCTGGAGGAGGTGCGAGCACGAGCGCCCGGCAACACACTGCCGCAAGCCCAGCGCTGGACTGGTTGTTGAGGCATGCATTGCGGCACATCGCGCTGGACTGCCATAGAAAGGCAACAGCCAGGGCTGCGGAAGCAGTGTGGTGTGCACACCCGCCGCAGGTTGACCCAGGACAGTGGGATGCGCGTCGGCGTGTCGAACGCCGGCATCAGGCGGTCCGCCAGGTCGACCGCCGCGCGCAGCAGCGCCCCATCATAGCCTGCGGATTGCAAGCACTGGACAAGTCACAGTTGAACGGTGTCGTTGTTGGATGGCATGCTGTGCGCCTCACCTCTGCTTTGGCGGGCCCTCTGGAACACAGCCACGACCGACTGCACCAAACGCATGTTGGCTAATCGCTGCAGGCGTGTTCTTCCCCCATCCTACGCGCGGCGCTGTGCACACGCATTGCACAAGGCTTCGGTGACGGAACACGAGGGCGTGACTGCAGCCTGCGCCTGGTGCGCACCGGGCACCAGGGACGGGTTTCCGTCGATCAGAGCGTGCGTGGACAGCAGGCCGCCCAGGGCTCGGATGGTGAGTTCAAACACGTGCACGCGGCGGTCAACGTCGAAGCTCAGGCTGTGCGCGGCCCACGCAACGGCCGTCTGCAGCTCCTGCTTCGCGCCCATGACCTGCCAAGACAGCACCCCTTCTGTGTGCCATAATTGCATATCACACTCTTGGCCAACACAGCAGGGGTGCATGAGTAGGATGCGGCTGCTGCATGTGCGATGCGAGCCTTGTGGCCTTCAACCAGATTCAGCCAGAGAGGCAGCTGGCAAACATCGGAAGCCATACTGCGCCTTGCGTGTCGTCCCTGCCATGGGCAAGGAGGCGAGACTGCACAGGCGGCACGCTGGGCAGCACGCACCACAAGTGTGTCCATGCAATCGACCAGGGTATTGCCAAAGCCGCCCTGAGTGTCGTGTCCCCGGCAGCTCAGCGGCCGCAGGTCGTCACGCGGGAAGGCGTGCCGCATGTAGCCCCGGTAGCCGAACATGAACATCTCCCGCGCCTCGTCCCTTCAAACGCGAGGGCAGGCCGTCAGGTTCCAACCGTTGCGCCGAGAAAGGCAATGATGATATTGAGCAGGACATGTGTGAGGTAGCAGCGGCATCAGCAACAGTGGGCGTCAGCGGACTCTACAAATACCAGTAAGAAGTTCGACTGTTAGACAGTGCCTCACCTCATGGCAGTCTGATTTGCCGGCAGTGCAGACCCCGCTCCGCCATGAGCGCAGCATAGCAGGCACAGCAGCCAGGCCGCCGCCGGGGTCGCCTGCATCAGCACACAGACGGGCCTCGCAGGCAGCTGTGAGGCGCAGAATTGCTGCATGGGATCTGCAAGCGCTGACAGGCACAATGACGCGGGCTCACCGCTGCAAGATGGCGATCTTGAGGGCGCCATGCCGACAGCATGGGGCGAGGCTGACGGCGCAGGGCCGGCCCGAAAGCTGTCAGACGCTGAGTATCAGAATCGAGGTTCGCAGGTGCAGCCAGCCGGAGACCGCCAGTCTGCTATGCGCATGTGGCGCATGCCCAAGCAGGTGGCGGATGATGCCTTTCCAAACCCAGGTAATTTTATGACTGCCAGCAGCGTGTCCGATTGTACTGTTGATACGGCGCTGTGCCGGGTGTTCACGCAGCACTCGATCCGATGCCTGTTCAAGATCACAAGCCGTAATCCTGTGTTGCGATGCTGTGGTTGCCGAGATGGTCACGAACCTCCTCTTTGGAAGAACTGTAAGCGGCTGAAGTTCAGTCTCAGAACGAGAAGGGCCTCGCACACTCAACACTGGAGGGCACTTGTGAGCAGTTTTAGGGCCGCCGTTCAGCTTTGAAGGACACCCCTTTCAGAAGGCCCAGAAGGGCAACAATCGGCCCAAAATTCAAGACCAGACCCCGGGGGAGCACACTTGCGAAATGCGGGAATATTTCATGCCGCCCCTTTCATTCGTCACACGAGCCGAGCCCAGATCTGGAAACAAGTTCAGCCATGGTCTCCTGGACTCCTGCATATTCCTGCACACGCAATTCATGCTCTGACAATGGGGAACTCCTCGATGCTGCAGCGGCTAGGAGGACGAAAGACCAACAAGAGCCCGTTCGAGGTTGTGTCGGACGACTCCCCTCCAACGAGTATGACAGACCTGCCGGCAGGCATCCTGGCGCATGGCGACAGCGCGCATGAGGGGGAGGAGGCCGTGACGGAGGCCCACACCAGCAGGTGAGCTATCCTGATGCGGCCGTTCCGCTTCCTGGGGCAGGGAAGGCCTTTTTACACCTGCTGCGTGCTGGGGGGTGCACGCAGTGCATACGTCGACTTCGGAGGGAGAGCGCCGCCCGGTCCCGGTCACGTGCAGAGTGGCCTGCTTTGCCTGACTAGACAATGGCGGCCGCGTCGCTCGTCGGACAGCGTTACTTCGTACAATTTTGGGCAGGGCCAGGGCCAACCTCCGGCCCGAGACCTGCGCCTATCTGGAGCCGTCCGCTCCGCGCGGCAAGCGGTCTTCACGGGCAGCAGGCGGTCTTGGATCACCTGTGCGGCCCGTGTCTCCGCGGTCTGCTGGCCCCGCACCTGCGTGCTCCCGCTCCTCGTTTACACGCTGGCTTCAGTCACAGCCCCAAGTCGCCGAATCCCAGACCACATTGGCAGGGTCGGCGCCCGTCCGGCCTATGCTGTCGGGTCTCATCCGCCTTTCGTACGCCGCCGTGCTGGCGTTTGCGCCGCCTGCTGCACGTGGTGCGTGTTTTCCCGGCCAGATGTAGCTCAGCAGCTTGGCCCGTATACTTTGCAGGCGGCCCAGCGTCACGGCCAGCGGTCGCAGGAGCTCAGCACGCAAGAGCAGCGCCAGTACGACGACGCGGAGGAAGTCTCTGACGGCAAAGCTGTCGGAAAAGCTTTCCGAAGCGGCGTTCTTCCTGAGCGCCCGCGGGAGCGAGCGCATGGATCGCAGCGTCTCGGCCAGCAGCTTCGGCAGCCCAGCGCGGCACACGGCGGCGGAGCCGGACACCTGCAGTGCCATGGCCCGCAGCAGCCCCCAGCAGCGCGAGGCAGCACCAGCCTCGCAGTCGGCCTCGCCAACAAACAGCTTCAGCAGCAGCAGCACGTCCTGCAGCAGCCACTGCGGCAGCCGGCAGCCGGTCACATCGCAGCCTCATTCGCAGCCGCCTGTGCCGCCGGACGGCTGTCGCCAGGCGACGTGGCCAGTGGTGACGTCGCCGTTCGCGGGTGGGATCAGCACTGCCATTGACCCCCTGGCGGGCCACGCCGTCTACCACAGGCTGCGAGACATTAACAGGTGCGATCAAGTCATCATCTCCATCAGTCAACGCCGATGCTGCCGAGGGTGCAGCCGTGCGGCGTGAGCGTACAGGTCGCTGGTCGTCCTTGTCATGCTGTAGTCAGCGTGCCATGGACACGCGCAGCCGTCAGTAGGATCGCGCCCGCGGTGGTGGTCTGTCTCGACGTGAACTTGCAGCTGCTTTCCTCCCAACAGCCATGTCTTGCACGCGCTCGTACAGCCGTCAGCAGTGCACGGTCACGGACTGCTGACGCTCAGCATATTTTTGATCCCTGCAGTACCTGCAGCCTTTTTGGCTGGCCTGCAAACCTGAACATTCAAGCCCAAAACATACTCCATCGGTCTCAATGGCTGCTGCAGGGGGTCTTCCGGCTTTGTACAGCTCGCAATCGACAGGCGGTCTGGGGAGCACGTGGCCATCAAGTTCATTGCCCGTGGCGATGGCTTCTCCAGCCAGTCAATCACGCGGGTGGGTGACTGTTTAGGCGCTCTTCTTGCACGCGAGACGTGAACTTGCAGGCGGGACGCACTGTACCGCGCGCTCGATCGATCATTCTGTTGACCAACTTCACCCAACCGGCCCCTCTGATCAACCAACCGGCCCTCCCTGATCAACCGACCGGCCCTCCCTGATCAACCGACCGGTCCATCTGATCCCATACTGCAATCCGTTGTGCACAATGCTCTCGTCGGGAGATACCCACCCCCAATCGAATTGTGTAATCGCAAACAGGAGCTGTTCAACCAGCGGCTGTGCGCCGGCCACCCGCATATCGTGCAGATACTGGTGAGAGCTTCTCTGCACAGCAACTGATCGCCATCTGCTACCAGCATCTAATCGTGCCGTCTGCCACCCTGCCCAATGCGCAGCCCGAGCGCCTGCAGCTGCGAGCATGCCATGCGCCACCGCCCAGCCCCTTGCTGCGCTCGAACCCTGTGGGGTTTCTGTACAGGATGTGGTCCTGCTGCCGGACTACCTTGCCATCGTGATGGAATACTGCAATCGCGGCGACCTCGCCGAATTCATGGCGGGCTACATCACCGAGCGGGTGCGCCATGCTGGCATCAAATTAGAAATTAGAAGCGCAGCCGTTCTTGCAGCCCAGAGACGCTTGGGCACCTCGCGCGGGAGTCACTGGAATCACAGGCGGCTGACAGCATGCCCTTGCCGACACGCAGGGGCGGGGCCTGCCAGAGGTCGAGGCCCGCCGCCTGCTGCAGCAGCTACTTGTGGCGCTCCAGTTCAGCCATGCCCACGGCATCGCAAATCGCGATGTCAAGGTGCTTTGACCCCCCGCCTGTGTGTGTGCATGCTGGCGGTTGCGGTTTGACTGCATGCTTTGCGCAGTCGGTGGCCTGTTCTGGCACACCTAACATCCGCCTGCTGCCGCCTGCGCAGCTGGACAACATCCTGCTGCATGTGGACCCAATAACCGGGCAACATGGCGCGCGGCCATCCCTCAAGCTGTGCGACTTGTGAGTCTCCGCGCCTACAAATTCCCCTCCTGCGATGGTCATGTGCGGGATGCGGCCCGATGGGACCGTTTGGCTACACTGCCCGCCGCCTCTGTGCGTTCTGCTGCCGCCTGCAACGATGTCTGCTGACATGAGGCGCTCATCCGATGATCGCGGGCCTTATTCCCCATCTGCAGCGGCTACTCGAAGAACGAGGACCAGCTCAGCATGTCCAAGAGCGGCTGCGGCACGCCCGAGTACGTTGCGCCCGAGGTACGATCCTACACACAAGCACAGCTGGGCTTAGGCATCACCGGTTCAGCTTACGGGCGCCACTCACGCGCTCTGAAGCAGCCTCACAAGCTGCGCCGGCTCTCGCGGCGCTCCCGGCGCCGTTGTGCTGCGTTTTCTGATCGAGATCATGCGAAGGCATGCAGCTGCACACCGACGCGCTGTGCGGCTCCCTGCAGGTGCTATCCTGCCTGGTGTATGACGGCAAGAAGACGGACGTGTGGGGCGCCGGCGTGGTGCTGTACGTCCTCCTCGCAGGTGAGACTGCCATCCACCGCGCATCACGGCGCCGTGTGAGTCGGTCAGCATGTGAGCGCTGAGAGCTTCTGAATGCCGGTGTTTGGTTAGCTGCGCTGCAACCATGTCAAAATGTCACTTTGTCAGGGTCTCGAAACTGCAAGTTGCAATTGACTGACCGCTGCGCCATTTGCCCCTTCCAGGCGGCTTCCCCTTCCTGACGGCTGGCGAGGAGGCGGCGGACCCGCTGCGCAAGATGCGCTACATGCTGCCTCGCATCCTCGCAGGCGACTACCTACCCCTCCCCAACCCGGTGCGGATTCTGCCGCCGCTTTTGCTCGCATCCGCACTTGCTCTCCCATGATGTCCGGCGTTGTCTTGAGCACTTGCTGAAACTGCGCTCCGCCGCCAGGCTTTGGCAGCTGGCCAAAAACATTGCCTCCCACAAGCAAGCATGCTACCCGCCTGCCGCTGCACTGGCCACATGCCGATGGCTGGCCCCTCCGACATCCTCGTGCAGGTGTCGCCGATGTGCGAAGACCTGCTGCAGCGGCTGCTGATGCCGGACCCGCACAGGCGGCTCAGCCTGGCGGAGGCAATGGATCACCCCTGGACGCGCGCCAGCATGCCAGCGCCACTTGCATGCCTCAACACTCACATTCTGGTGCGTCTCGGGCCGCCACCCAGCATTGGGGTATCCTTTCCCTGCGTGTGTTCTTGGGCTTGCCGTGCTGTGTTTTCCGGGGGAGAGGGAGCCTCAGCATCTGGATGCTGCAACTTGGGCCCCATGGCTTTTTGCATGCAGCACTCGCTGCGGCAATTGAGTACATTTGCGCCGCTTGCGGTGCAAGCTGCACTTCAGGGCCATCAGACTGCGGGCAAACTTGAGGCTCGTGCAGGTGGTCAGAGCAAGACGTCTGTGCATCCCCAGTGCCTCTGCTCGTACAGTGGTCAGCTTCACGAAATGTCGTGTGTGTGTCGTCTTTGCCACAAATCAAGATCTGTACCGCAGACGAGGTCTACACTTATAGTACAATAGTAGTCACATCTCCGTGCAAATCTTGCAACTCAGCTGCTCCGCTCTACAGTGTACGAGGGAGAGCTGTACGGCCTGGAGGATCCATCGACAGCGTTCGCCTCCTGCTAGCTGGCGCTCGCCGGCACAAGCGAACCTTGTGCCGCCGCCCGCCCAGGCTTTGCACCACCGACCCGCAGGAGCGCGAGCGGAAGACAAAGTCCAGCAGCGAGCCGGCGCTGCAGTCGGCGCGGGAGCTGCGGGAGATGGTGGCAGCCGCGCGGTGCACTGGCTCCGCGCGCCGCCCCAGCCTTCCCGCCTCCGGCATGGACCGCGGCGCCGAAGCCGCCCTGCAGGCGCTTGGCAGCATTGGCCTGGACGACAGCCAGCCGCTGCGCAAGACCTCCTTCTGAATGGGGCAAGCATCGACGGGAGGAGCTGTGGCGCCGCTGCCCTCCCGCCGGCCAGCACATTAGATAGATGGAACTTCGGCAGGGGCTGCCGCTGTCCATCCCGGGGGGTTTTGCAAAGCGGCGGGGCGCGGCAAATGCCACAGGCCGGGCTTGAGAGGGATGGGGCCATTTTCGGAGGCGGTGGCTGGCAATTGCGACCCGCCGCGGGGCTGGAGGGTACATTGCGTTTTCGGGGAGATGTGTGTCTGACCCACCACGCACAGCTGTGGTCGTGGTCGGGCCCTGGAGGCGATATGGTGTGTGGGCGACATCAGCATCTGCGCAGCTGGCAACACATGTGTCAGCTGGGGGAGGCTGCAGGATTTCTATTTGCTTACCATTCTACTGCTGCCAAGCTCGAGAGCGTGAGTCACGTTCCCCGGCAGGCGGACTCGGTTCCTAGACGACCTGGCCGGGCTGTGTGCTGGGTGGCTGGCTTGCTTCTCTTGTGTGCCGTCCGTATGTGTCTTTGAGCACATGCGGCCCCCTCTCATTGGCACTTGAGCTCGCCACCAGGACGGTGAGCGCTGCCATCTTCAGATGTAGCTAGCAGAAAGAATTCTTTACCCTCTAATATGACGACTGGCGGAGGGGTTGAGACCCTCGATACCTACCCTTCAGTGCTTACAGCCTCTGTTGCTGTGCATGTATTGCAGCCATATCAGAGCGTTTACCGAGATAATCAGCTGTTCAGTCTCTTGCGAATCTTTATCTCTACGAAGTGTAAGAAGGACTACCTACCTTCCTCTTCACGTTGCCACTGACTACCTACCCCCTGTGATACATTTTCTAGACTGCGCGTTGTCAACTGAAAATTGTCAACAGGACAGAGGCAGCCAACACGAAGACACAAGTCTGCGTGAAAACAATGGCCTAACCTCTGCGGTACCGTGCAAGTGGTATGCTAGAGGTTTGTGCAGACACATTTGGGCTACCACTTACATATGGTTCAGGAGGCGGCGATGCCGGCGGCAGCGGCGACAGCGGCTGTCTTGTGGCGCTGGGTGAAGTCACAGCATGAGCGTATTGAGTGATTGTTGGCCCCAGTTGAAGGGGCGCTTTGGTGCTAATGTACATCCCTGCGGAGACGTACGACAGGCACAGCATTTCCGCACCTCGCCAGTCTCCATTGGCAGTCGCCATTGCAGCGAACTGCTGCACAGCAACAACTTCAACATGCAGATCAAGTAACCGGGCATCGGATATGGAGCTGTCATCCAACCTCCCATTTTGAACATCTTTCTGGTTGTTCTGTGTTCTCCGCAGCGCAACAGTCCCACCGGGAACAGGACCTTGCACTCTGATCAACCAGATTCTGCCCATCCTGATCGAGAAGCACGTGCTGTACTGTTGCCAGTCGTAGTTTGCATTCCAGCGCCAGCCAGCTTGCCTTTTGGCGTCCTCGCGTGAGGTCCCATGCACCTGTGTGCCAGCGGCTGCGGCCCGCCCACAGCTGTCCGGCAGCAGGCCTACACGAGGGCCAGCGGCACCTGCACGCTCGGCCAGGCACATCGGCCACCAGCACCGGCAGAAACCCGCGCCACGGCTGCGGGCGCCCCGTCATCAGCTCCACTGCGCCGCTGCAGGAGCCACTGGCAAGCGTTCTCGAATCCGTGTGCAGCGGTGGAGCCATGGCGGCGCGCAAGCGGCGCCGTCCGCGGCGCGCTCCTCGTGCCGTCGGCAAAGGCGGCGGCGGACGGCTGGTGGACGGCGGAATCGCGCCACTGGACGTTTGTGCACAGCGACAAGGTGGGGTGCCGGGCCTTGTACTCATTGCTCGGGACTAATTTGCAAAGGAGTGTAATGCGCAGAGCGCACTGTTCAAGGTCAGCACCTGCTCCACAAGCTGACCCGGAAGCTTCGGCTGACGCTGCTGGTACGCATGCACTGTGTCCCTGGCCCCTGGGCCGCTCTTTGAGATCCGGCCGCTCTTTGCTGAGACCGGTTGCTCTTTGAGACCCGGCCAACTCTGAACCGCAGGAGTTCAAGGACGTTGTGGACAATGCGCCCAACCTTGTGCTAGTAGGTGAGTGGAAACATGTTTGTTGCTTCCCACCCATGAGCTGCGCTGCTTGTGTCTCGGAGCCACCCGCCTTTGCAGCGGGCGAGGAGAGCGCCTCAGGCTGACGCTGAGCCGGGAGAGGAAAGCGTGCGGCCTCCCAATCTGCGGCTGCGGCCTGGGCACGCACTTGCATGCTGCTGGCCACTCAGGGCTCCCACTCCCACCAGCGCGACCGCCAGCGTGTCCCTGCCCGCAGACTGCTTCACGCCCTGGTGCGGCGGCTGCAAGATGATCTACCCGCAGCTGTGCCGCATGGCGATGGACGACGAGCTGAAGAAGCAGTGCACCTTCGTCAAGGTGGCCTTTCTGTTGAGAGCGATCATATGCGCCCCAGTGCACCATTGGCATACCAGTTTCTGCTCCAGGAGCTGGCTGCCATTCCATTTGACGGAACGGCGGTGTTCCAGCACTGGGCTGCAGCAGGCGGCCTGCGGCTCTGGGGAGGCGGTGGAAGAGCCCCCAGCGTATCAGCGGTCTTGACGGCTGGACGGTGGTTTGCTCGCAGATTGACACGGACGAGATGAAGGACTGGGCGGGCCGCGAGTCTATAAAGACCCTGCCCTACATGGTGAGTCTACAGCACAGTGGCGCTGGTGGAGAGTCGCCGCGTGGCGGCGCTGCTGCTGCGCCTGCAGCCAGCCTGCTCATGTGCGCCCTCAAAAGCGGTGCGCGCAGTTTTGGCTTCCCCGGCGCAGGTGTTCTACCGCGCGGGTGAGGGGCGATTGCTGGGCATGCAGATGTCGCCGGTCCGCGTCAAGCTGCTTCGCAATGCCATCACAACGCTCGCAGGCAACAGGTAGGGCACGCCGCCGAAAGTAGCTTGTTCCATCCATGAAGTTGGGACGGCATCAGCCGTGCCTGCTGACAGCAGGCAGCCTTTGCAGTATCGTCGGCTGATGTCAGCCGCACGCCGCCGCTGCAATATGGCAGTGTGTCAGGGCTCATGCCCGGCCGTCGTCAATGCCAGCCGCACACTGCTTGCCCAAGCCACACCAAGTCTTCCGGCAGCTGATCAGACAACCTCCTTGTTTGAAGGGAGCAAGAGAGGTTTTGTGTCTCCCATGTGTGCAGGGGCAAGACCTTCCGACTGGACCCCAATGGCTACGTGGTGCCGGTGGAGCCATCCAGCTTGCCCGCATGAGCCGGACAACTCAATGCAGGAAGCTAGTGTAGCAAGGGTTCGAGGACTTCCTCTCGGTGGGCTTTCAGGCGGAAACATTGTTTTATCTTTGGATTGTCATTGCATTATGTCTGTTCGTTGTCATTGATCACGCCCTTGCTTTTTGAGAGAAATATGCGCGTGATGTTGCCTGTATCGACATACCTGCAATACTACCTATACCTTGAAAAGGTACCCAAACATGAGCTGCCGTCGTCCAGCATCTCATGCATATGCTGGCAGCTGCACGGTGTTGCAGCCCTTCGACGTGCAGGTGTCGCCAATCAGCTCACCCACGTCGCATGCCTTCAGGCCAGTGGGGTAGCCCTGCGCAGTCAGCAGTTCACCATGTCGGCGCCAGTGCAGTCCCTGCCGCGGAGCTTTTTGTATTATTTTTGCTGCTTGGTCTGTAAACAGCAGCGGCCCAGCTGCCCCAATGCGTCATCGTGCCTCACACGCTATGCATGCCACACCGAGACACATGCAAGGGGGAAGAAGACTTCAAAGTGCACTCACGTCGGCGTCGCGTCCAATGCAGTACCAGACCTCCGACAGCTTGCAGTCGTTCGTGCATTGGAACGCCACGTATCTGATGCGCAGACACCAAAAGTTCAATTTTGGAGGCAACATAATATTTTGCGCACAGCAGAAACTGAGGACCGCACAGCCAGAACGCATCAGAGCGGCAATGCATTCTGCAGTCGGTCATGCAGAGACAGGTGGCAAACAGATGCAAGTCGGGACTCACTTCTGGCGGGCAACAGGTGCCTCAGTCGGTGCCACTGTCGGCGCCGCGGTGGACGCGTCCGTGGGCGCCTCAGTTGGTGCTTGCGAAGGTGCCGCAGTCGGCGCCTTTGTCGGCTTCTTCGTTGGCTTCTTCGTCGGCTTCTTGGTTGGCTTCTTTGTGGGACGCCTCTTGGTGGGCCTCCGCTTCGTGGGACGCCTCTTCGTGGGGCGCCTCTTGGTGGGCCTCCGCTTCGTGGGCCGCTTTTTGGTGGGGCGCCTCTTAGTGGGCCGCGACCTTCCGTTCTTTCCAATGCGTGCGCCCTGCACGGTCACCTGCAGGGCAGATGGCAGTGGTTGTGAGACGGCAGACCCCTTTTGGCATGCCAGGGCATAGCGAAAAAAATTCCACAGAAGCGGCAGCAACATCCCCGTGATCACCTTTTGCTCTCGAAGCAAGGGCAGGCTGCGAGGCTGAGAGGCTATCCTTTGCCCAAAGATTGTGCGGAGCAGGGCAGGTTGCGCAGTAGCGCTCTGTTTGCACAGCCTCCTGGCGAACAGCTAGCTGGTCCAATGGAGTTCGTGGCTTTGAACACAGGCAGGGAGTAAGTGGAGAGGAGAGGGATCTGACGCTGCGCCTTGCCTGATGGATCAATGGCGCTGAGAAGGCTTCGTTGAGGAACGCCAGCGTCACATTCTTGCCGGCATTTGCGGAGATGGCCGTCTGGGCGGCAGTGCCGTCAGCCGTGTACCTGCGCAGGCTCCCAACCCGGCACCGTCAGCGCCAGAAGTTTACATCGTTATCATCAGTGATGCCATCAGACACCGACATAGCCAGCCACCATGGCGATGCGTGCCTGTGTGGTCGCTCACACGACTGTCAACATCATGTGCTTGCATACACCGTTTACAGGTTTACATGACACAGGAGCAGAAGCAGCGTAAGGCAGCTCGAGAATCAGACAAACAAGCGTCGTGCCGGGCGCACCGCTTGGTGAGCTCCAGACTCTGCTCGAAGAATTTCTCGGTCGAGGTCGTCAGCTGGCCGCCAATGCAGGAGCCGTGCTGCATACCACGCACAGTGCTGCGTCAGCCGCCGGCTGGGCGGCCATGTCCCTCAAGCATCTTGCAGCTCGTTGTCAGTTTCTGCTGACCAGCAGCGACCACAGGTCGCAGCTGCTGTCAGGCAGCTTGTTACCTTGAAGAACTCGTGGTCCAGGAAGCCAAAGCCGCCGGTGGAGTTGGCGCCCACATAGCCCGGCGCGTATGTCTTCCATTCCTCGGTGAAGCGGTCGATGGTGGTGTTGGGCACCTGCACGGCGCACACAGCGGTGGGCGCACATCAGTGCACGGCGATAATGCAGCAGGGACATGTTGCATTCCCGGCTGCGTCGGCCAGCCTCATTGAGCAGGGCATGCCCATGCGCGAGGCACGCACAGGCTCAGGCTGGCAGTGCGGTCACAAGCTCCGACATGCTGGAGCCCGGCAGGGAGTTCCGAGGCGTGCAGGCTTGTGAATAGGCTTGCACACGACAGCATGACACGAACAGGCGCACCAGGCATTGCGTCGTGTTCTGCGCACGAAGGCAGTACTCGTAGTCGGTCTGCGAGAAGGTGGGGGAGCTGCTGTTGAAGCCGGGCGTGGTGCTCTTGCACAGGCCGCCATTGATGCTGCACGGCGAGAAGTCGCCCTCCGGGCCTGTGTGACACGTAGCGGAGCGCATTATGGCAAGAGGTTATGCAACTCGGCAATGGGGGCTGATTTTCGAGGCGGCAGGGCCGCAGGGGGAAGCATCGAGAGGTTGGCCGAGCGCTGGGACAGGAGCATCGGAGCGTAATATGGCCATGTCGTGCCTGTGCACCACTGCGGGAAGCCAACATAGGCTCCAGCGAGCGCCGGCGGCTGCGGCTGCGGCGGGCCGTTCGGGAGGTCGTAGATTTGCTGCGATTATTGAATGTTCGGTTCATGAATTATCTGCTTCCAAGATGCAGTAGCAGTCATTGAAGAAGCTATGAGATTGTTGGAGGCGCACAAACATCAAGTGCAACTGAACATGCTGTTCATATGTAGTCAGTGGGTGCCGAAGGGGTTGCGCACCCCAAAATCGGGCCAAAGGCCGTGGAGGACCTGCAACAGATGCCACAGGTCACTGTGCCTGCACTGATCGATCGACACCAGCATTCGATGCAAACATCGACCACTGCCGCACCAAGTTTGTTGCGGCATGTTGGCCCTTTTGTGTGAAGGCGCTGCAAAAGCCGCCGGTGCCCAGTCCCGCTGCGCGCGAACCATCGTGGGTGGCGTCAGCACGGGAACAGCAAATATGACAGCGAGTTTGCTGTTTAAAGCAAGCGCAAGCGCTTGCGATGGCGACCACGACGCACCGGCAGGGCAGCTGGTTGGGGCCCAGTAGAGCGCCAGAACAAACACCTCGAACTGACGCGTTGGGGCACCTGGACGCAAAGCAGCGTCACGCCTCCCTCAGAGAGATGAGCATCAAAAGAATATTGGCCCATCCATCAGTGAGCGTACGGGGAATCTCCGCACCCTAACCATCCATCACTGGATGCATCGTGCCCAGCTTGGCGCGCACTCAGGCGAGTTGCAAGCGAAGGCATGTGTAGGAGCTCACCGATGAGCCCGCCTGAGTACTTGAGCGCGTCTGGATTGGTCGCACAAAATTCGGGCACGGTTTGCTTCGGCGTGACGCGTGTGCTGTAACCCGCCACTCTGAACACAAGAAAGCGTGTGTGAGTTATTAGCATGCAGACTGCGGCGTGTAGCCGCCACAGGAACGATCGCGAGCGATCACCTACCCGACCGTCAGTGCTTCCACGCCGCAGCGATCGCGATTGGCAGCGCTCTGGCACCAGTATGACGGGCCGATGCTGCATGGGCTGATTTGAACCAGGTCGGATACGGCCTGCGTGTTGTTCTGAGCGGCTGCACCTACAATCATAAGTACGAAGGCCAAAGCCAGCGACATCCTCCTAGCAATCGACATGGCGCCCATCGACATGATGTCAAGGGTGGGAACTGACGGCGCAATTGACAGCGACTTACTGTACAAAGAAGCGGCCGTGCGCACAAACATTCCAAGATGCTTTTGTTCGCCGAATGCCGACATGACCTTGTCATTAGTCATCATTAGTAAGTCCCTCTCCCTTGTTGCTCACGCCGACACAACCCGGCCAGGCTTGCCCAGCGGCACCATGCCCCCGCTGCCTCGACGCTGCGCAGCCCCGCCGCTGCCACGACTGCCGACATGTGCTGCCTGCGCTGCGGCTTTGGCCCCCTCCTGGCTGGCGCCCCCGCTGCCGCCACCGCCGCGGCGGGGCCGCCCGGAGCCGCKGCCGCCGCGGGGCCTGCCGGGACGCTGCGGTGCCCTGCCTGCAGGAGGGCCGGCAGCGACTGCAGGGAGGACAGCGACGGGTGCAGCAGTCGGGGATGAACCTGCCGCGCCCCTGCCGACAAGCTCCATTGCGCCAGAGCTGTTCCGTCGCACCTCCACGACCGCCCCGGGCCGCCCGCTGCCGGACTGCTGTCGCTGCATCGGCGCCGCCTGCTGTGCCTGAAGGATGTCAGGCAAAGCTGCCTGTCTTGGTGGCGGCGCCGCCGCCGCACTTGCCACAGGTGGCGGCTGCGCCTCATGCTGCCGCTGCGCCGGCAGATGGGGGTCCTGCTGCAGCTGCGGGCGCACGCTGCCGATGCGGGCAGCCGGTGGCTCGTCCGGTATCGCTGCCGTGTCTGCTGCAGTCGCTGCAAAGGCGCTGGTTAGACCGCCAACTGTTGCAGGGTCCCTGCCGCAGCCGGCGCCAGCGCGGCGGGCGGGCTGGCCGGCCGAGACCGCCCCTGCAGGCCTGGGCGCCTCTGCAGGCCTGGTGCCTTGGACCAGCCTGAGGAGCTCCGCGCCTGCCTGTGCGCCTACCTGTTTGCCCCTACCGCTCGGGCTGTTGCGGGAGGTGGCATGTCGCTCGCTAGAGCGTGCGTCTCCCAGATGAAGCGCCGATGCCGCATGCTGTGATGGCTGCGCCGGCTGCTGAGCTGCATGCGGCGCGGACCGGGCCGACTGCTGCGGAGGGCCTGGGTGCTGCTGAAGGTGGGAGTGCCGCTGCTGCGGCGCCTGCTGTGGCCCCTGTGCTGCCGGCGGCTGCGGCGGCAGGGGCTGCACCTCCCGTACGTGAGGTTGCTGCCGGGCGAAGGGGTGCAGCGGCGAGCCGCCGCCGCTGTGTCCCTGCCCTGCGTCGGCGCGCGGCATGGCCGCCGGCTCACCGGTGCGATTCGAGAACTGACTGATGCCAGGGGGCGCGCTAAACCCTGGCAGGCCGCTCACACTGGAGGAGGAATGGCCGACTCCCTGGGCCGGCTGGGTGGCCTGCGCTGCCCCCTGCTGCTGATCGAAGCCTGGCGGCGGCTGGTGCTGCTGATGCCGCTGTGGCGGCTGCGGCGCCTTTGGATCCCACAGCGGCCGCGACGACGGCGGCGTCGCTGCAAAGGGATCGTATGCCGTTCGCCGCTGCGGAGCAGGGATCAGCCCTGTCTCAGGCGCCTGCTGCTGCGGCTGCGGCTGCTGCTGCGGCTGGTACCTGCGGACGGGGCCAGCATGCCCCAGCCCAGGGCCGCCACTGAAGCTGCGGACGGCGAAGCCGGGTGGTGCGCTGCGGGCGACTGCCGCCACCGCCGGCGCCGAGCGCCGCTCCTGCGGGTCGCCTAGTCGCTCACCGGGTGGCTCACTCGCGTCGACGCCCCCTTGCACAACCGGCAGGCCCGCCGCGCGGGCCACTGTTGGGCCCAGCACCAGCGCGAGATCCGCAGCTGCCGAGCTCTGCCGCCCGGCAGCATGCGGCGCGGCGTCGGGCGCCGATATGGCTCCGTCAGCAGCCCACCGGCCGGCTGCCGCCGGCGGCTCAGGCCGGGGCCCGGGCACATCCTGCCCGCTCCACGGGTCGTTGATGAGCTCTGGCACCCCACCGCGGCTTGCGGCTCGCGCCTCTGCTGCGTTACCGGTTGCCGCCGATGGTGCTTGCCACTGCGGCGGCTGCTGCGGAGGTTGCTGCGGCCCGATCGGTGCCATCCACCGGTCCAAGTCTGCAACCATGGCGCTGTCGCGCCGGCCGCTGCCGTTACCGCCGCTGCTGTTGCCGGCTGGCAGGTGCATGCCGGGCGAGTCCGCAGCCGGCAAGCCACGCCTCCACGAGCTGTCGCCAGAACCATTGATCTGGCCTGCGATCCACAGGAGCCACGTAGGAGGGCTGCATCCAGCGGCCACTTAGGGTGCTTGACCGTCTGATTTCCCCCCGCCCACTTGCTCCTCGAGACACGCGGCCGCGCAAGCCGCCGTTGGAACAGGCCAACAACGGGGTCGCAACATCGCGACTGACCCGCGCTGCCCCGCAAGCCGGGGCGGATGGGGATGCCGCGCGCCGCCGCTCGCTGCTCGGCCCGCTCCCGCTCCCGCTGCGCGTGCGGCCCCATCGGCACCTCCTCCGCTGGCGTCAGCAGCGCCGCCAGCACCGCTTCCACGTCTGCGAGGGCTCCAGATGGGAGTTCAGAGAAACATTGCGCCAAAAGTGCAATCGAAAAGTTGAGAACATTGCACTGCGTCGCAAGCGCAGCGCAGTCGACCTGGCCGCCTCTGTGCAGAGATTGCTCTCCACTCTCTCCACTTTCAGTGATGCAGCCGTGAGCCGTCCCATGCAATGGAGGAGGTCAGCACACAGGCCAGCGGTGCGCCTTCGACGAACACGCCGCCGTGTCAGCAGGGAACAGGCCCAGGATGTCACAGGGCCGCCAGCGTCTCTGCGGCAAGACCACTCGTGGACTGCTTGCTGCTCTACGGCACACAGTGTCGGCGGGCAGAGGAGGGGGCACCATTATGGTGCCCACCATCGCCGTGGCGGAGGTCGTGCATGGCGTCGGCGGCGCGGCGGAACTCCGCGGCGACTCGGGGGATGGTGACTAGCATAATGGTGCGCCCCGGGTTGTCGGTGGAGTCGAAAGGGTCCTCCACACCGGCGACGTATGCCTTCTGCCAGGGCGCCTCCGACCAGCAGCCCACCCAAGTGTCCAGCCGCAGGCGCCTGGGGGGAAGTGCGTAGAGCAGTTCAAGGGTTGTGCGGCACTTTGGCAGCTCACCATGCCTGCATGGCGGCTCACCGTGCCTCCAAGTCGGCATCGGGATCCCGAGCCGAGGCAACAGCAACGAATGACGAAAGGCCTGCCCAGCTCATCGCCACAGGCGCATGGTGGGATCAAGCACCGAAAGTCCAGCGATGGTCTGCTGTGCTGGCAGGGTAGAAAACCCTCAAGGCCTTTGCTGGCATGCCTGGGCCACGGCTGGCGCGGCCAGTCCAGGCATTCATCACATCAGGTTGCAGCGAGTCCGCCCAAAGCACGCTGTGTTTGGACGCCTTCGTTTGGGGTTGTTAGCAGCAGTCCTGAGGGTGCGCCGGCTCCAGGGTGGCCGGCGGACTACGGCCACGGCAAGTGCAGGATGGTGCACAATGCGGGCGCGCACCTGTAGCGCTTTGTGCCAGCCTCCCATGCGGCCATGATGGCGGCGGTCTGCGCGAAGAAGCCCGCCAGCAGCTGCGCCGGCTCCGCACCATTGCCGCGGCCGAAGCCCGCCGATTTGAGCTGCGATGCCACACGCTCGGCGCCCTACACAGCGTCAGACTCTACCGCATGACTTATAGTCAGCTCGACTCATGTACCTAAAATTTGACCTACGAGAAGGACCTGCTGCCGAGGTAGCAGCCGCACTCAGCAGGCAGCGCAGCAGGCCCGCTTCCGCTGCGGCACTAGATCAGCATCAAGACCGTGCGCATCCTGCAGCAAGCATTTGCCATGCCTGCCGCCTCGGCCGTGAGCTGCCTGCCGCCTGTCGCCTGCAGTGGCAGGTGCGCAGACAGCCGTGTCCTGTGATGTCTCTGACCTGCAGCAGGCTGGCGTCGGGCTCCCGGTGCGCGTGCAGAGGCCGTGCCTCCGGCGGCGCATCGCGGTCCACGCCAAACAGCTGGCAGATCGGCGGCAGGATGGGCGGTCTCGCCATCTGCAGGTGCCCCACCGCCTGAGGGCGTGGCATGACAAAGTTTTGAGTTTATTTTTATGTAAACGAGGCAAACAAGCCTTTGGAGGAATGGCTGTGTTGGCGGCACCGGCACCGGTATGGTAGCTGCACCCTGCGGGGCATGACGGCAAGCAGCCTGGCACACGCTGGCTTGAAGCCGTGCGCCACAACCGGAGCTGTCGCGAGGTGTGTGCTGCCCGCGCGTGTTGTTTCCAAGGAGCCGTCATCAAAAAAAGGAGTTCCAGACTTTCCTGTACCTCCTTCCTTCTGTGAACACCTCTAGCAAGCAGACGACACAGAGGGAGCATGTGCAGGCCGCAGGAGGGCGGCACCAGCAGGGTGAGGGCGTAGGAGTTGAAGGTGCCATTGGATGCATCGTTCAGGCCTCGCGCCCCTGCCCATGCCTTGACCAGCCGCACCAGCATTGCCATGCGCTCATCGATCTGCGGCGTGGCATTGAGCCCCCGTCATGTCTGATCCAGCGCCTTTGGGATGCGACCTGCCATGCATCTGCGGCCAACTGGCAGTCACAGCTGTGTGGAGGCAGGGCTGTAAAGAGCAGTGGCAGGCGCGATCGACGCCGTCCCCGCTCATTGATGAGTGACGGGTACGGGCTGCCAGTGCGCACCCTGCACAGAAGGCCCAGCACGCGGCACTTGAAGGCGGCCCCGGCGCCTGAGACGCTCATGTCGCATGACAGGCCTGCGCCACACAGTTGCACAAGTCGGCACGAGGCGACACAAGCTGGGCAGCACCTTCACACACGCTCATCGATAACCCATGCCGACGGCCATCGAGACCGAGTCAGGCACTGCTGTGTCACTCACAGGAGAAGGCAAACGGGCGGGCAGCGGCGATGCAGGTAGTGGCATTTAGGGCTTAGGACAGGCGCACCAGTGGGGCCATCCAGGAATTTGATGATGGGCACACGCGCATGCAGAATTGTCTCGACATAGCCGCGGCTGGCATTGTGGCGCCGCAGCAGCTTCATCACCGCCTGCGGGAAGCAAGCATGCACACCGTTCCGTCAGTCGGATGACGGTTCCGAGGTCTCGCGTAAAGCCAGTGAGAGTGGGCCACCCAGGCGTGAGAGCATGGCACGGTTCATCAACCAGACAGTCAAGCACGAGGGAGCGCTTGCTGGCGTAGCGCTTTGAGAAGCTTGAGGCAGCAAGGCTGCACACCCGCAGCAGGTCAGCACGCATCTGCGTCGATGTTTGATGAATGGGCACACACGGGCGCCCAACCCTGCATGTCAGCTCACACCAGTCAGTACATCAAAACACACGAGAGGCTTCCTGTAGAGGAGGCGTCGTACTCTCGTTCACGTGCGCCCTTGCAAAGACAGGCCGCCCTGTGCCGCGCCACCCATGCGATAGACGACATGATGCAGCGAGCACCAACCGCCACCGGCAGATGGCCGCTGTCAATGCGAAGACCATTCGAGGACAGTTTTGAGCACAGTGCCATGTTTTCAGTACAGTTGACGAGACTGAGGTAGGGCTTGGAGGTTTTCTTGAGGTACAGCAAAATCGCACCCGTAGTCAAGCTCCCCCTCAATGGCGACATCCAAGTCGCCCTTGGGGGAGTACAGCCCACTGACGAAGGAGCCGTAGGGCCTGTCATTCGAAAGGATTTACTGTCGAGCAATGTTTAGTTTCACGAATGTCAGTGATGATGCCGGTTCTCCATGGTTGCGACGCAAACTTCCTGCCTGCCAGCAGACCCTGTGCCAGAGGCTGAGGCCTTGCCACGAGGGGCAGCACCTGACGCTCAGTCCGGAAAAGCCGAGCACGTCGGGCCGGATGAGGTCGCCCAGCCGCCGCAGCAGGTCGACGCGCAGCGCGGCGTCCGCCGGTGATGGCGATTCCCTCTGCAGGAGCAGACATCTTGAATTGCAGTCCCCGAGATGGTTGCTGGCGCCTGCAGCGCGACCCCAGTTCGAGCGAAGCTTCTCCAACTCGACTTCCTCCGTGTGCCGGCGTTGCTCGCGCCTGGCAACAGCAGGCAGCGGTGCTTTTGCCGGCGGCGACATCTGCGACAACCGCATGATCGGCCAGCCCAGCAGCCAGTGCAGGTCAGCGTCGCCATGTGCAATGCCGTCTGGGTTCTATTGTGCAAACACGAAGGTATTGTGCCTTTGCAGTACTCTGGCTTGCAAATGCTCGCTGCTCGTTGCATGTGCTGGCAGGCCTGCACAAGCACGATGCATGCTTGAACAGGCAAGATGCACCACTGGGCTCTTGCCCAAGCCACAGCCGCCAAGCCGCAACGGGTCCTTACAGGGTCCCGGCCCAAAGCACTATGAGGACCTGCCTGCACGACGCCGGCAAGAGCCTGGTTGAGGCCGGCGAGCGCGCCCGCTTCCCACCGCGCCTCCTGGTACAGCCGCTTTAGGGCCTCCCGACACAGCATCGCCGCGTCCATGGCCACCAAGCCGAGCTCCGAATCTCCCTCCTCAGACGAGTCCGAGTCGTCCCGCCGGCGGCCACCACGCTTCCTGCCGCCCTTCGGCTTCCTGCCGCCCCGCTGCCTTCCACTGGCGGCGCCGTCGGCGGCAGCAGCAGCGGCAGATCCGTCACCCGCCACTGGCGTGCTCTCCGCGGCGGACACGCCAGCGATCTTCAGATCTGCCAGAATGCCATTGACAGCCCGCCGGCTTGCGCCCGGGTTGTTTGCCGCCGTGTGCTTGTCGCCAGGCCCGGGCAGTGCTGCAGTATTCTGCGACATCTGCGGCAGGCTGGCGGCGACCGCCTTGGCACGTGCCACTGCCGTCGCCGCCGCCGCAAGCACCTCGTGGACGCCGCCGGCCGCAACAGAGCCGGCGGCTGCTGCCTTCTGCTGCACCATGCCGGGCGCCTATGCTAGATCAGTGCGCCGCCGCGTCACAATGATGCGGTGACGACGGCGTCGGCCATCCGCCACCTGCGCGTCGCACGCACCAGAGTCGCTTAGCGTATGAGAGTACTGCTCATGGAGACACTTGGCCGTAGCATCCGCAAGAGTCTGTCAGAAGTCTTCGCATGTGACCAAAATTGATCTTAGCCTTGTGGACGCCTCTTGAGGTTAGCCCACCTTGGTTGACGGTCGTTGTATCTGAGGGAACAGCAACAGCACGCCAGCCTGATCGTGCGAGTGGCTCGCAGTGGTAAGCCAGACGGTGCAGACCAGCCAGAGGCGCCCACCGAGTAGCCTGAGCACGCGGTAGATGCAAGGCAGGAAGTATTAAGTTCACTGCACAGCCTATTCCAGACGTTGGGCTACGCAACATCTTGCTGCTGCCTGCTGAGGATGTGGGGATTGAGCGGGGACCCGAGCAGGGTCCGAGAGTTGTACTTGGTACTTTGTAGGGTCTTGGAAGTCTAGGGTCGGTGGGTAAGTAAGGCCAACGCGCAACGCGCACAGAATTGTAAAGAACAAGACGCGTGCAGCTCCGCCGTGGCACAGACGTCCAGGTGCACTACATAGTAGCTGGCATCGCACGCCCGAGCGTCCCAGCTCTGCGGGGGCGGGGGCGTCGCTGGTGACCAATCAGTCAGCGAAGGACACACTGGAAGCTGCAGCGGCTGACGGGCACCAGCGGCAAACCAGCTGACACGGCCGCCTGGATCGCGAGCCGTTGCCGGCGGGACGCGGGCGGGAGGGCACAGCGGGTGCGCTTTCTAAGGCACCTTGTCATCTTTATGAGCAATACAGTTTTTCCAGCCCAGGCGGCAGGAGCAGGCCGCCTTAATACATCTTTATACCACTGTCCCACAGCTGTGTGGGACACCGCACGCAGCCTCAGTGCCGGCGCTCCATCACCGTACTGCACTTGCGCAAGAGCAGTTCGTGGCTGGGAGGTTACGCGTAACACAGCTCCGCGCAGTGGCGTGCCATCGTTGGCCCAGCAGTCGCAGCCGGTCGATTGCTCCTGCCTGGCCATGATGTGGTGTCACCCCGTCATGCTCGGTCACTTCTTCAGCCTGGGGTAGCGGGTCGGTACCTGCCCAAGCCGGGCTCCGGCAGGCTAAATTGGGGCCTGCGCCTGGCACACATACATTTAAGGTCGCCGGAGAGCGTTTGGTTTTTGTCAACTCCGTTGCCCAGTGGCCAGCGTCGCACCAGCCTCCCCGATGCCGCCTGCCTATTTCCCGGACCCGCTAGCCTCAAGGATCAGCTAGCTCAGCCTGACTACACCGGTGACTGCCGGCCGCGCCTCTGCACAGCATGTGTTCCAGCCGACTGAACCTTCGTTCTTGGGTTGTAGAAAGCCTGTACATGTCTCACATGCGAGTCCAGAACCGTGACGTGCACTTCAAAGGCAGTGCAGCAGGGTGCAACTGCTGGCTTGTGCCGCGAGCTCATCTCGCAACCTCTGGCCCATGATCGCAACATCCCGTGCACACCACCTGTAGCGATCACCTCGTCCTGAGCCGTGATGCAATGGTGCCAATGTGACGCAGGACTAGCAACCGCTGCGGCGGCAGCGGGGCCTGCAGGCAGCGCAGGGTTCCGTGCGCTTACGGCGCCAGACGCACCAGCGACCGCTTATTAAACAATTCTCGGCCGAGTGCGGGGCTCCTGTAGGCGGCAGCATCCTGCAAGCGGCGGCCTCCCTGCTGCGCCCGCCGCGCACGCCATCGCCCGCAGCCCGGCAGCGGCAGTGGCACGCCTGCAGGCGCCACCTGTGCGTCTGCGACAGCCCTCAGCGCGGCCTGTCTCACACGGCATCCGGCCATGTCAGCGACGGGAATTATGTCGGGCCGCGATGGCGGCGGCAGCGACGACTCGCTGTCGGAGACCAACCCGCTGTATGGCCACCCGCACTACATGCCGGTCAAGTGCCTCAGCCGAGGCGCAGCCGGCAGCCTGCAGCTGGCCACGGACAGGCGGACCAACGCCTACGTGGTCATAAAGCTGCTGGAGCGAGGCCCGGGCGTCACCAAAAACCTGGAGCGGGAGCTTCTCGCGCACAGAAGGTGCAACGCTTCCTGCGCATGCCCGTTCCGCTGACATGGGAAAGCTGTCCTGAACATGTTTCACGCAGTGCAAAACAGCACATTCGGAGCAGCAATGTGAGCTTTTCGTGTCTCGATGTGCTGAGCTGCGTACTTCACACGGATGCCCTGCGGCATTCCCTAAGCACGCCCTGAGTGCCGTCAGACCCAAACAACAGAGTCTACAGAGTCTACTGTAGGTAGCATCAACCTCTGGTCGTCAGGCATGCGTCCCCGCTGCCGTGGTGTCAATGCTGTGTCAGTGCCAGGCAGTTTGATGCACCTCGACCCTCTTTCTCTGCCGCAGGTGCCACGCGCATCCCAACATCGTGCAGCTGAAGGAGGTGTTTCTCACGATGCACCATCTGGCGGTCGTCATGGAGTACATGAAAGGCTCCAACATGCCCACCTACCTGGCCAAGCACGCGCCGCTGCCTGAGCCTGTCGCAAGGTGCGTGGGCCCCACACGCTTGGTGGTGTCCCCAGCGCCCCAGTACCCTGGCTGGCGCTGGCGGCGGCAGCCGTCCCGTTCCTGTGATGTCTCTGGCCCTGGCTCAAGCGATGCTTCCTGTCTGCACGGCAGACTGCGTTGGTCAGTGGCCTCCCAACCCAGCAGATGGTGCCGTGCTTCGCTCATCTGCTGGTGCTGCACCAAGCTGGTGGCGCACCTGGTGGCTCACCGGACCTGCTGGCTCCCCCCGCGCAGGTGGTTCTTCCAGCAACTGGTGCTGGTGTTTGACTTCTACCACCGCCTTGGCCTGAAGAATCGGGAGGTGTGCATCTTGTAGCTCCGATTGGCATGCATACCCGCCACAGGGTCAAGCTGCAGACCGTCAGACGAAGTGCACCGACCCCGTCTGCGACCTCGATCTGCTCTCAGCGGCTCTGCTGCGGCCCACTGCCTGTGACTTGCAACTCCGCGCTGCGTGACGCACCTTCAGCGCTTTGTCTCACCCCTCCTGCAGGTGCGCCTGCACAACCTGATGCTGGCATCGGACAGCCCGCGCTCCGCGCTGAAAATGTCGGATTTTGAGTACTCGAAGACCGAGCAGGTGCCTGTTTGCCGGCCACTTCCCTTGCAATCTACGTCCTCCCTCTGAGTTTTCTTGTTCCGCACCAGCTGTCTGGCTTGTTGCGCATGTGGCCCCCATGCGCCAGGCATGTCACCTTGACCCACCGTTGTTTGACACAAGCTGGCAGGGTGGGCAGGCACAGCAGGGCATGGAAGCTTCACGCCGCCATCGTGCTTGCAGCAGGGTGTGAACGCCCTGCTTGATGCACAGCGCTGAGCATTATCCATCCCGCGGCCCCACAGGTGAACAGCGACCCGAAAAGCGCGCTGGGCACGCTGGCATACACCGCGCCGGAGGCGCTGATGCACAACTTTTTTGACGGCTCCTGCTCCGACGTGTGGTGCTGCGGCGTCATGCTGTACATCATGGTCACCGGTGCGCGCTCTGCCCACCACCTTGTGCCACCAGCATGTTGCCGCGATGCGTCAATGTGCTTCGGACAGGCTTTGTTGCGGTGCTTCGGACGGACACGGCGGCGTTCTGCTGCCTCTAGGGGCGGCACCAGCACTTGCGCTGCCGCTTAGCATTCATATGATTGCATGCCAAGCAATGTGCTTGTTGCAATGGGAGAGCCTGCTGCTGATGCTCGGCTACCCTCTGGGCTCTCGTGGGCTGACAATATCGACTGCTGTGCAGGCAAGTTCCCATTTGGTGACCCCGATGCGGCGCACGGCAAGCACGGCGTGCAGAACATGATCGCTAAGATCATGAAGGTCCGCAAGCACCCACACGTGTTTTGCGCTGCACCTTCTGCACTGGACTGCTTCACATGCAGCCTGGGGCTGCATCTCTGTGTTGCGACTGTACTCGCACCCCATACTGTACCAGTGCATCATTGACCCGCAAGAGAACATGAGGCACATGACTGGTACTGGGGGCTGTGGCAGAGGACGGACCTTTTGGGAGTTTCGTACGTTGGATCCGATGTTCTGCTCACGGCGCAGGTGAACTACGAGCCGCCGCAGGGGCTGAGCCCGGAGCTGGAAGGACTGCTGCGCTCGGTGCTGGTGTCAGACCCGGCTGAGCGGCCCTCTGTCGCGGAGCTGCTGCAGCACCCATGGGTTGCGGTTGGCCTGCCGCCCGGCATGCTGCAGTGCAACGAGAAGGTGCGCATACCGGGCAGACCGTGCTGATGCAGCGCTGCCTCCTTCTCTTGTCCCTGCTCCCTTCTGAGGCAGGTGCAGCATCGGCGATGGAGTCGCGGCCTTGCTGTCAGAGAGGTCGTGGTGCGGCAGATTCAGCCTGGAGCGAAATGATCACAGGGTCCGTACCCACTTTGCAGGCTCAAGAGCCCTACATCTGCCCGTTGAGACGCCTGCCTGGGTGCTGCACGGCGGAAACGCATCCTCTGCGCTGAACGCCGCGTTGGCTTGGGAAAGCGCACACCCTGGCTCGCCATGCAGCAGCAGCAGCCGCCGGACTGCTGACCCGCCGTTCCCGGGCCACACAGGTGCTGCAGATGCGACCGCCATCGTCGATGCAGACCGAAGAGGAGATTGGGCGCATCGCCCGGGAGGCGCGCGTCCCTGTCATGACCAACCAGGGCGAGGACATCGACGAGCTCGCCGACGAGATCATGGACCAGGACGAGATGGTGCCCTTCTGTCTCTTGCTCTCTTCAACTCCTTTCCTATCTGTTGTGTGCTGAATAGCCTGTGTGCCCCTGCAACACTTCGTGCCAGCAGTTTGGCGACCTTGCGGACGCACCTGTGGCGCTGCTGGCCCCTGGACTGGGGAACGAGGCGTCCATATGGCATTGTGGTGTTGCTGAGTCGAGGGCGCCCAGTCGCAACCCTGGGACGTTTGCGCAGCGGTGTCAGGCCTTGCCTGGCCGAAGAGGGTGAGCATTGGCACGCGATACAGTCCAGGACGCTACCATGCCGTACATGTGTCGCTTGAGATGTCGAGCTGTAACAGGCCGTCAACAGGCAGATAGCCGGGCGACTGTGGTACCTCTCGCTGACCAGCCCTGCTTCCTGCATTCAGGAGGACCTGCTGGATGATCTCGAGCTGGAGACAGGCAATGGCCGCCAGGGCTACCACTGAAGCGCGGCCAATATGCTACTGTCGACACGCTTCCCGGCCGACAGCTGCAGCGGCTGTTCGAAAGCCCTGCACGGCCCCAGTGGCAAGCGCTGCCAGCGGGCCAGCTGCGGGACTGGAGGCGGCAACGAGGGCAGACATGGCGGTGTTGTCGGGGAGAGGGCGCAAGTCGAGGCGGCAAGAATCATGACACGATTGGTGGCGACACCGGCGACACCAGGAACTTGTGAAAATCTCATGTCCGAAAAGTCACGCTGGAGGCTCAATGTCCGCTGCACAGCGCTTCAGTACACGTTATCAAGGCAACTCGCTTGTTGCGCATGTGAGCTTGAAGCACCCGCTGCTCCCCTGGGACACCAGCAGCTTTGGCTGACCGTCTGCGCTAGGAACCTGAAGAAAGCAGACGGTTCCTCCTACTGTCAGTAATGCCGGCACATACTAGGTAGTAAAGGCGGAACCTGCAGCAGCAACCGTGATCTTCCAGACCTAGCATTGCGCTCTTGCACGGGTTGCAGCCGCAAATATGAAGACTGACTAGTGCTTCAGTGCAGCTCTTCTTCCGACCAAGCTGAGGAATGGCACACCGGCCGTTTACACCATCCCCTGCGATGAACGTCCGGTCCATTACCTATTTGTCCGTGGTCGTCCAAAGTTTCTGACACGCTGCCCATGTCAAACAGGTGCCGAGTGTACATTCCCGGATGCCGGGTTTGATGTGCAACTCGAAGCTCGTACCTGGCACGCGGTACTTCCTGTTAATATGGACGGCGCTATGACTGCAGGTCGAGATGCAGTGTCTTTTCCGGGGACGGTATAGTGTCTTTTGCCTATCGCTCAGCAATTTCCTAACCCCTTGGCGTTCGGAGTCTCGAAAGGGGGTGAAAACTTGCCGGTTGAGGGCGGTACTGCATTGAAAATGAGTAAACCAGCTTCTTCGTGATCTCGCCTCGGGTGTGTGAAGTGCCCTTTCGTGTTCAAACACTCGAACAGGCTGTAACGCTGTAGTACAGCGTAGCGTTTAAGGTCGGTCAAGCGGCGCGCGTGATCAACAGTGCTGGCACGATGTCGCTTACGCGTGTGCTGGGGCTCACACTCAGCGCACGCGTGAGCTCGCACCAGTCGCAACTGCTGCATGATCTGCTGAAGCCGTCGGCGATATGCGGCGTTCTAGGTAAGGGTTTGATATTCAGACAGAAGGTCCAGATCATTGCCTGAATGCTGCTTTCCAGTCGACTCCCGCATGGCTGATGTTTCAACGAATGCAAGTGGACCCACCAAAAAGTCCTCTGGGTTGCATTGGTCTCAGAACGTCAAAATCTGTCAGTCGTTTGGGGTCCGACAAACATGTCAGGTTGGAGCGCCACCAATTGCAAGCGGGGACCGATAAGCGTGATGCGGCAGGTGGGTACGCCGGCGAGCTGGGCCGGTGCGCCATCAGCAGCGCCGCCGTGCGGCGCGAGGGAGACGCGGCACCGCCGGCGTCGCCGCCCCGCCCCAAGAGCTTGTATGTTTTCAATGTGGAGGGGCGGCGCTGGAATGCGCCGTTGCTGGTTGGCCTGATGGTGAACCTTTTTATTTGTCGTTCTCCAGCTTCTTCTGGCTTTGATTTTGATTGCAAAATCGGCACTAGATTATTCAACATCATCAACTGTCACATGCATCATGCAGCAATTCGATTGTAATGCTGGGACTAACGCTTGTGGTTTTTGCATATTCTTAGGATTATTTCGAGCACCACTACACCAACGTGGTGCGCCTTTATGAAGATTTATCACAGCCATGCCTGGTGGCAACGGTGACACGGTGCCCAGATTATGGCGGCGCATAGCGACTGCTTGAACATGACGATGTCGAAACCTTTTGACTCGTCTGATTGCAAGACCGAACAGGAGGTCTGCCGCGTGCGCAGGGGTTCTTTCAGCCAATAGCGGGCCTTCCATTCCCACAGTCCACCACTGGCCTGCCGCGACATGTGGATCTGCTGCACAAGGCGTTCAGCCTCAGCGGTGAGCCCGGCGCGATGCTGGGCGTCAGCAGGTGCGCCGGGACAGTTCAGTAGGGTATCACAGCCGCCTGCAAGCAGGGTTCGCCCTGCCGATGCATCCTGAGGCAGCGACAGCGTTCCCCGCTGCGCTGGCTGAGGTACCCAGGCGCAGCCGGCCTTGCACGCACCGAGCGCGTCGCCCCTGCCACGAAGGGCCCACCGCTGCGTCGGCGGCACACATGCCATCATGACCCGGTCGCAGCCTCAGCGCCCCGAGCGCCCTGATTCTGCCGCCCACAGGCAGGACGTCGTCGATGCGCTGGCGGCCAAAAAGCCGGAGGACCTGTTTGACGACGTGTACGCTCGGTTCGACGCGCTGCGCGCGGCGCATGGCCTGGTCCTGGTGGAAGGAACGCACGAGGATGGCCCAATCGGTGAGGAGTCGCTCGGTGCTGCATGCTCAGGCGGCTGTCATGTGTGCCGGGCGCGGCGCCGCATAGCCTGGCGTCGGTGGACATGGGCGCAGGGCTCTGCCAGGGCTCCGCCTGCCCTGCTGTGGGCGGCACGCAACTGGAAATGGCTGGTTGGCCCGCCACTGCCGCTCGCAGTACCGTGACTGCCAGACGGCGAGGCGTGGAGTGAAGGGGTCTAGGGTTGCCGAAGGCGGCGGCCATGGTCGCCGCTCTTGTGTCAAAAGCGTTACCATGGTCAGCACCGCCGCAGCAGAAGTTGGGACGTCTCGATGCAGCAGCAGCAGTAGCAGCAGCAGAAGCTTGCGCCCCTGATGACTGAACTGGCTGAATCCTGCAGGCGTGCCGGGCGACCGGCTGGCGCTCAACGCGAGGCTGGCAGCAACGCTGAGCAGCCCTGTGTTGATGGCGCTGGACATGCAGCCGGGGTGAGCAAGTGTACCAACCAGGTCCTTCACCAAGTGTTTACGAGTTTTGTTTGGAGCACGATTGGAGACCTGTCACCTCATCACCCCTGCGGGTGATGTCATTGTCAGATCTCTGAGATGAGGCATGTCCCCACAGGCAGTCGCCGGGCGACATCGCCAAGTCGGCAACCATTGCGGGCCACATGATTCAGGAGGAGGGCGCTGACGTGCTCGGCCTGGTCGTCAATCGGGTGCGTCCATCACTGCAGTCACACCGGGTCGGCAACTGGAGAGTTTGAACCTTGAAGGAAGCAGGGAGCTCCGTCTTTGCGTCCCGTGAAGATATGCCGGACTCTGCAGAGCTAGACCTGCGATCACTCCCCACGTGAGAGAAAAATTCAAAGTCAGGTCATTGATGTCATTTCGGATGCACTGCTGGCAACACCGCCGAGTGCACCGGGCAAAGCTGCGCGCGGGACGCGCGAGGGGTTTTTTGGTCACACTGGCTCGCCGGCCTGCCGCACTCAGGCTGCTCGAACAACTATGCAAGGGCGCCCCTTGGCCCAGGCTCCTGCTGCCGCTGCCTGTGCAGCTGCCGCCAGGGGCGCCGGACGAGGCTCTCGCCGAGCTGCGTGCGGCGCTGGAAGGCTCGGGGCTGGCCTGCTTCGGCGGCCTGCCGGCAGACGGCCTGCTGGGCAGCGTGCGACTGGATGCTGTGGCGGCGCGGCTGGCCGCGCGCCTGGTCGCCGGCCGGGAGGCACTTCTCGATGCCGCTGCCGACAAGGTGGCTTTGGGGATCCGCTTCCGCAAGCGTAGTGAAGCGGTTGCCTTCAGTTCCGCAGTGTTGCACCGCCCAACTGAGCAGCACGCCGCTGCGCTGCCAGTCGCGGATGTGAGATGCGGGAGCCTGGACTTCTGCTGTTCGCCAAGTCGCGATGCGGGAGGATGGTTCTTTTCCCACAAAAGCTGGCGCCAGCCCTTCTATGTTGAATGTCTCTGTCGCCAGGTGGTGGTCGCAGCCGGCAGCCTGACAGACATGCTGTCCGATGTAGACGCCTGCCGCGGGCGGCCGCTGGTCATCACCCCCGCCTCCCGCCCCGACATCGTCCTGGCAATTGGTGCCGCACAGGTTTGACCTTGAAACACCTGGACCCTCAGCCCGTTGTGGCTGCCTGTTTCGCCTCCCCGCTGCATCGTGACTTCGATCACCTGAATGTACCTTGCTGTACCTGAATTGTAACCTCCCTGGGCCAGGCCGGCGTGTCAAGGCTTGCGCACACGCCGATCAGTCTGCCACTCTTGGTGCCATGCTGACTGCCTGTGTCTTGTGCAGTGCGCGCCCTACATGCCGTCAGCATGAAGGTCGGTTTGCAAAGTCTTTGCCACAAGGCGTTGTCTGACGCTGCAGGCTGCGGGCGGCGGGCCTCACCCTGCCGGCGTGCTCATCACCGACTCCGACCGCATGGGTGCGTCCCTGTCCCCCTGCACCTGTTGCGTCCGGCGTCCGGCAGCCCGCTGGTCTGCCGCGGCCTCTGGAGCACTGTGCAGCACCTGCGCCACACTGCCAATCGCAGGCAGTGTGCACCTTCCAGCCTTTCAATGCGGGCCGGCATGCAGCTTGGGATATGTGGCGCGAGCCCTTGCCTCAAGCGCGTGGCTGCCCTCACCCTTCATGGTTGCCTCGGTGGTTGATTTCACAACGTTACTTTTAGGAAAAGATTGTCCGGTGCGCAGACCCGCGGGTGCAGGCCATCTTGGAGTCGGGCGCCATGGGCTCCGTGTTCAGGGCGCCGGTGCTGCTGGCGCGGGAGCCGCTGCAGGTAGGGTGCTCCAAGCGGCCTGAATCAGCTGTGGCGACTCTTCTTGTTGGGCGATTTTCGATCGACTGTGGCGAGCATCTCTGCCTGTGATGCTGCGTGGCATGGTATTGGCAACAGGCAGGGTGCTTGATCCGGTTGTCTGCACAGCAATCTTCAAAGAAGGAATTGGTTGAAAATGGCAACCTTGTTCACATAGACCACTCCGCCCAGGCTCGGCGGGCTGCACTCGGGCTCAGTCAGGGTGATGCACAATATTATGTGTTAACGCACACCCTCATGCTCCTGCAGGAGGTGTTAGCGAGCTTGCGTGGCCTGGAGGGCGGTGATGTGCTGCCGTCCTCTGCCGGCAAGATTGACCGCGCCAAAACGCTGTTTGCCAGGTGGGCTGCTGGGGAGTTTCCACCTGCGCTTGGGGAATCTGCTGGCTAGCCCGCAGACCTGGTCGCACAGTCATGCTTATGCAGGGAAACGAGAGCTGGTGTTGCTTGCTCAGGCGCGGTGTGTGGTCGTGGGGAGACGTGACCGTAGAGGCGCCTCCAGCCGCGTCACCAGGCTCGACACCCGCCAACGGCTGGGCCCACTGTTGCGGCTCGCTCCTGGGGCAACACGTGCACCTGGTCATGGGCGCAGATACGGAGATACGCAGTCTTATCTTCTGATGCAGGCATGTCGACGGGGAGGCGATGGCCGCTGCGCTGCAGGCGCCGCCGGCCTCGCAGCGCCAGACTCCCAAGGCCTTCATGCACACCCTGCAGCGCCGGTGTGCTTCCCCTCCTGCTGCTGAGCGATCTCGGGCATCCACTCTACCCGCTGCAAGGTTTTCATGCGTCCGCCAGTAAAACGACAGCGCCTAGTCACCAAGCTACCCCCTCAGTACTACTTATTAAATCCCTGTTTAGTACAAAGTAGTACGGGTCAAGTTGCCACCTGTCTCCAAGTTGTACGAGAGCCGATATCGACTCAGCAGTCACCTGTGTGCTGATGTACGTCCGAGGTACACAGACCTCTTGTTTCAGAGAGGGGCCGGGGGTTTGAGTTGCACAAACCATGTGAGCATTTTGGCCTGCACGCACTGGCATTTCTGAGGTGTGCCGTCGCGCAACTGAGCTGGCGTTGCGGGCACCCTCTACAGCATCCTTGCCCGGGGTGCCTCTACGATAACTCCGCCTGGCTTCCCTGCTAATGCCGCCTGTGAGTAGCCATTCGTGCGCGGGTTTCAGCTGCTCTGAGGCAGCTGGAAGCACTGGGCAACAAGATGCCACGCGCTGCCCTTGCAACCCTTACCGCCCCCTCAACCTACCTCATCCGTCAATGCCGCTACAGCCCGCACAGCAGCCTCCCCCTGCTGCGGCTCTCCTCTCTTGCTCGCCTGGAACCCCCATTGTGTGCCCGCACCCTGCTGCCGCAGGTGCACGGAGTCGCGGCAGCGCATCGTGCTGCCAGAGGGCACCGAACCGCGGGTGCTGCATGCTGCGGAGCAAATCGCGCGGCGGGGCCTCGCGGACATCGTGCTGCTGGGCCCGGAGGAGGATGTCAAGGTGTGACCGGCTGCGGAAATGCAGGATGAGAGAGGTAGACGTGCGGACAACACGTTGGCGCCGGGCATGCTGCTGGGGACGACTGCAGCTGGGGAGGAAGGCTGCAGAGACAGAGGGGCCAAAGCGTGGGAACGGCTCGACAAATGGCGGGCAGAGCAGGTCGCTGTGGCGCCGCGCCCCATCGCTGCAGCTGCCGGCGACACCAGCAGCTGCAGCAATGCTGTAGCAATGGCAGCATGCATTGTCTCCCCTCCCGCAGCAGCCCGCCGCTCAGCTGCGGCAGCACAGCACGCTGCACGAGGCCTGCTGGTGCTGTGGTGCCCGAGTGCTGCCCCTGCAGACTCAGTACTCCCCCCTTGGCTCCGGTCCCAGGCTGAGGCAGACAAGCTGGGCGTGGACATCTCCAACTGCACCGTCGAGGACCCGGCCACCTCGCCGCGGCAGCAGAAGTACGTGGAGCTGCTGTGCGAGGCGCGCAAGCACAAGGTGCGACGGTCCCCCGCGCCGAGATGAGCCGAGCAGCCGTCGACCTGACGTCTCAGGTCGGAGGCGGCCATGAGTTGGCCTGTCCAGAGGCTGCAGACCGCCTGCCCTGCAAGCTGTGCGGTCGCAGGCAGTGGCACTCTGCACAGCAGCACGTGGCACATCAGCGCCGGCGCTGCCCGGTGTCGCGTGTGGCTGCGCTGCATTCATGCCGCACTGTTCAGCCAGCCGGGCAGTGGGGCGGGCGCTGTGGCGCTGAGCTTCGCTTCAATGCCTCCGCAGGGCACCACACCTGACATGGCGAGGGACATGCTCGAGGTGAAGTACTCCAGGCCTGTGTCATCACAGCTGCGCAGGATGGCTGAGGATGGCACAGCTGGCATGGTGATGAGCTGACCGTAATCTCGACTATCTTGGCTGCCCTGCGTGCTGTGGACGCACTGCTCAGTTGATCGCGCAACGCAGGACGTCAACTACTGGGGCACCCTGGCTGTGGCTGCCGGCGACGCCGACGGCATGGTCAGCGGGTGTGTCCGTGCATTGTCTACCCGGTGTTGATCCTGCTTCGCCGCACCGTGGGCGGTCCGCAGCGGCTGGCCGCGCCTCTGGGCACTCCTGCAGACCAAGCACAGCCTCAGTGTGACATAGTCAACATCACTGTTCGATGTTATGTGGTCAATGCGATGGCCGGCTGCCTGCAGGGCGGTGCACACAACGGCGGCGACGATCCGGCCGGGGCTGCAAGTGCTGCGCTCCAAGGCCATCCCGCTGGTGTCTTCCGTCTTCTTCATGTGCCTGCCCGACCGGGTGCGCCTTTGCATCTTGCGACGCTGCAAGCCTACCCAGATAGTCTGTTCCTGCATGCCTCGCCAGCCCTGCAGGCTGTGAGTCAGGTTGCAAACACACTCGCCGCCGCTCGCCGCCACCGCCTGTCGCCTCCTAGTCCGAGGTTCAGGATGGGTTTAATCGTGCTCAGCTCACGAGATGCTTTGCCGCACAGATGCTGGTGTATGGCGACTGCGCCGTCAACGTCAGTCCATCGGCAAAGGACCTGGCACATATCGCCATCGCCTCCGCTGACACGTAAGAGCCCCTGCAGCTTTGAATGAACCTTTCCGCCGCACAGCAGAGCTTGATGAAATCGCTGCATGCCGCGGCCCTCTCGACGAGCAGCACTCGCTTGTGGAAAATATCTGCTTGCTGGCAGTACGCCGACGCTGGCTGAGTTCTGACTGCTGCAACTGCAGCGCCGCCGCATTTGGCGTTGACCCGCCTCGGGTGGCCATGCTGTCATACAGCACCGGCTCCTCCGGCAGCGGCGCAGAGGTCGAGAAGGTGCCGTCCTAAACCCTCTGTTTCATCTGGTCGCTTTGCACTTTGTGTCCTGCTGGCCATGCCTCCCGGATAGGAACCGCCACGGCAGGAACAACTCGCGAGGCTGCAGCCCCAGGGCACAGCACCCGAAATAAAGCAGCACCGCCCTGCTGCAACCTCGGCTCCTATAAGCAATGGCTCATCGACTCAGCCTGCACCTCCAGTCGGGCGCGCTTTTCTCCAGCTCGCCAATCCGTTGCCCTGAAGCAATGGCACCTGTTTCCGCGTGCGATGCTGGCTCTCATTCGATCAGCTTGCGCACTGCCAGGTGAAGGAGGCGGTCGCACTGGTCAAGCAGCAGCGACCTGACCTGCTCGTGGAGGGGCCGCTGCAGTATGACGCTGCCGTCGACCCCGCCGTCGCCGCCGTGAAAATCAAGGTGATTCTCTTCTGCGTTCGCTGCTGCATCTCGTGCATGGTCTCGCACATGGTCTGGCCGTCAGTCTGGTTGTGAGGAGGATGGCTGTGAGGGGGCTGGCTACGACGAGGCCTGTCAGGATTTCGCAAGGCATTTGCATGAGCCTGTCCCTTGTCTGTGGTTGCTTTTGGTCGGCAGTCGCCCGGCACCATCCCCCTTTCCGGACATCATGCATGCAATGCCACCGCGCAGGGCGAGAGCGACGTCGCGGGCAGGGCCAACGTCCTCATCTTCCCCGACCTGAACAGCGCCAACAACACTTACAAGGTGCGGCCGTGCACTCAGCGTGAACGCACTCTTGGGAGAAATCTTCGGATCCCGAGGTTGATGGAAAAGTCGGTTTGATCAGACTGATTGTGGCAGGATGTGAAATTGCGACCAAATCTTGGCATTCGCGATTTGGCAATGTTGGCTTGGTCGCTTGCGCCTGCGCGTGCTCGATTTTGGAAAGGGCAATGGGCGGAGTTGCTGTTTGTGTCGATGCAGGCAGTGCAGCAGAGCACAGGAGGCATGGCCATTGGGCCTATCATGCAGGTGCGACTGCACACACCTGTCTGTTGACATGCGCCTGGATTCCGACAGGCACTGCTGCGCAGAACCTGGCTCTGGCCACCCTATGCGTACGAATCTTATTCGACTCCAGCGAGGTCGACATGCCTCATGCGCAGGGGCTGCGGCTGCCGGTGAACGACCTGTCACGCGGTTGCACAGTGCCAGACATTGTCAACACGGTCGTCTGCACCGCCGTCCAGGCGCTGGCAGCACGCCAGCAGGGCGCCTGACCAATGGCGGCACTCGAGTTGGCAGGCAGGCGTTCACTGGGGCACAAGGCCCTGAGCCTGCGAGAATGTGGACGTCTCTGGGCCTGCTAGCTGCGCTGGCACGCAAACTGACAGGACAGCGGCCGTGCTGGAGTCCTTGCGTGCCGCGCTGCAAGGACTCTGCCATTGCAGTTGACTCGACGGTGTGCCACGACGAGTGCAGGACGAGGGCCTTGCAATGTCTCGGGATCGCAAAGTCTCTGCACCCTCGAGGAAGTAGTTGTGGGAACTGAGAAAGGTGTAGTACCCCTTGGGAGAGGTACATCGATGAGCTGGCATTCGTCTTCGAGCACATTCTTGGCAACTACCTTGCGGGAGTGGATTTCTTCTTCCCACCGGTACAAGCACAAAGGCAACACTACCGAGGTTGTGAATCAGCGAAATCCATTCGGGCAAACTCCCGGTGGCAAGAAGCTTCGCACCGGCAACGCAGGTTCCGGGGTCGTTTCCGTGTACTCAGCCAGCTCTTCAATTCCTCCTATCCGCACAAATCACTGTGTGCGAGGTTTCTTGGGCGTCGAGCTTGCTTGTGTCGAGCGCTCAAGCTGGTCGAAGGATAGCAGTACCCGGACACCGTCGCGAAGGTGCTTGCTGACGCAGCGGCGGTCAGATAGGCTCCTGGTGTCCCAGCCTCCCCCAGGGAGGCACTGGCGTCTGCGGCGAAAGGGCCCGCATGGGCTGGCCAGGTAAGCTGCGGGTCGCTAGCTGGCGCTACAGTGGGCGCGAGCGGCGAATGCGGGGCGATTCTGCCAACGAGGCGGAGGTGCAGCCTGCCGAGATGGTGGTCGCCAGCCGGGGCGAGGCACGCGTGGAGGCGGCAGCAGCGGAGGAAAACGTGGACCCGCCGCGCAGGCGCCTGCACGCCAGCTCCGCAGACGGGTTCGTTAGCGGCATGGCGGCCATGGACCTTGACTACCTGGGGTAGGTGGCAACGCGCACTCCACTGCACAACCGCTGCCTCAGCCTGGTACACTGCATGCCGGTCAGCCCCAGGTGTCAGCAAGCGTTTGTTAGTCAGAGCGCCGCCAAGCCGAGCCCGTCCCTGGCTTGTTTCGCGCCGACGGTTTAGTGCCTTGTGCCTGCCTGGAACTCTAGCTGATGCGCCATTACTTCTCCGTTCGTACATGATGCTGACCCTGGCCCAAGTGTAAGAGGGGCTACAGGCCCAGATTTAGGCTCTCGCTTGCTGAGAGCTGACATTCCAGGACGATGGCTTGCAAGCTTTGCGCGAGGCTCCCACATAAGTAATGCCGCCCACGGGGTGTGGCGCTGTCGCTTCGGCAGATATTTCTCTTGTTTCTGGGTGCGCAAACATCAGATGCCGGCTATGCATCAGCGCTCCCGAGCAGCCAGTTCCTCACGCAGGCGCGTCTCACGGAGAGGGTGCAGCTGTGGTAACAAGTAACGCGGACGATTTTCACATGGTCATCGGTAAGGGAGCCGAATGTTTGTCTTTTTCGCCCGCTTGCAGGCCCGGATTCAGCGCTGGCGCTGCAGATGGCCCGGCGGCCGCCAGGCGGTCGAGCACCGCCCCGACGCTGCCCCTGTCGGTTTCATTGGAGCAGCCGCTCGTGGGACACCCGTACTACCGCTGGGTCGCTGACCTCAACAGGTACGTCGTGTGCGACGACTTTGCCCAGCAGCTTCACTAGCTCTACCACCCGACATCTTGGCATGCAGGCCCGCCTCCAGTCTACGCGACGCTTGCTGGATGCAATACCTTGCATGCCGACCATGCTGGTACATGCCTGCAAATTGAGGGGCGGACACGACACGGTGATCCGGCACGGTACACAGATCGCTGCGATCTCTGGCGATTACCTGGCCGGCGTAACGCCTCGCGTTCGGGAGTGCGTCGTTGGCAGCCACTGCGGCACCCTGCCGGCAGCTGCGCCGCCCCTGCTGCTGATGGCCACAAACATGCTGTCTGGCGATGGCGTGCAGGGGCACCTCTGGCTTCGTGCAGCTGGCTCTGGACCTGCGCACGGGGCAGGAGGTCGCGATCAAGTTTCTGGATCGGCGTTTCGGCGCCCCATTTGACGCGCAGCATATCACCAGGGAGCTGCTGAACCACCGCATGGTGGGGCGGCACCCCAACATCGTGCAGCTGCTGGAGGTGGAGTCCTTCTCCCTGTGTGCCCATGCTCCCAAGGCTGCAGCGCACTTCCTCCTGTAACGCCGGCGACCGGCAATGCGGGGGCCCGAGCGCCAGCCAGCCAGTGCGCCGGTCATGGCGCTGCCAGACCTGCCTGTCACTTGTGTCACTGTCAGCCGCGGCCTTGAAAACTTTGGTGGTCTCACAGTTGCATCTGATTGCGCGGCGCGTGCGTCTTTCAGCACCGCTGGGCGGCTTATGCATGGAATGCTTCGCATTGAGCGGCCATGAGCGCACATGCGGTGCAACGCCCAGCTTGCCGATCACAAAACAAAGACTCCCGTGCCCAGCCCCCGATCATCCCCTGCCCGCGCAGGTGTTTCCCACGACGCATCACCTGGCCATCGTCATGGAGTATGCCAGCGGCGGCGACCTGAGCGAGCTCATCGATGAGCGCGGCCAGCAGGGGGTGCGCCGCGGACCTTCACTCGCTTGCCGCCGCTGCTTCATTTATTTGCGTCTAGCATGGAGCACCTGCTACGGCAAACTCGACTGCAAGTATGCTCTAGGAGGAGGGTAGGAGACTGCAGACGGGCACTCTACATGCAGCTGCATGTGACAACCCACACGCAGTCGCATGCTTGTGGAGTGCGCTGCCTCCTATTGCGCGCTGGCTCGTGATCTGCAGCTGAACGTGAGTGCGTCCTGCACCGCAGATCGATGGCATGCCCGAGGCCGATGCCGCCTGGTACATGCAGCAGCTGGTGTGCGCCATCGAGTTCTGCCACCGCCTGGGCGTCGCCAACCGCGACATCAAGGTGAGGCTTGGCTTGCGCCCATGCTTGGCAATTCGAGGATGACTGACGATTTGAGGGCCCCAGCTCCCGGTTGCGGCATGGCGGCTCAGTGCGCCAGCTTCCGACGGCTGCAATCAAGCGCAGCTTCGTGCAGCTTGCCTCCTAGCTCAGCCTGGCTTGCTGCTTGCTAGATTTGCCACAGGGAGCAGCAGGAAAGCACACCATGCAGTTGTCTCCCGGGGGCTCCGTCCTGGTTGCCCCCACCCAACCCCCCGGCCGGTCCTTCCCTGACCCCCGCTTCTTCGCTGCGCCGCCGCAGCTGGACAACATGCTGCTGCATGGGCGGGGCACGCGGCCCATCCTCCGCATCTGCGACTTCGGCTACTCCAAGGACGAACTGGGGCAGAGCGTCTCCAAGTCCACCTGCGGCACCCCCGAATATATGGCGCCTGAGGTGCGCGCCCGGAGGCTGCGCTTTGCAGAGTCTGCGCTGTGCGCCGCAGCCCAGACCTGTCCATCTGTCCGTGTCCTTTGGGCTGCAGCCGCCCTGCTTCCCGATCACTCACCCATCACTGTCGTCAACACGATGTCCTGAAGGTTCAATTTGTGGAGGGTGTGCTGCCCGCCACGGCCCAGCCTGGTTGCTCCTGGCCTCAGTGACGACCCCACGATTCGCCCACGTGAAGCCCCACCTCTGGCATCCTTTTGCGCAGGTGCTGTTTGAGGACAAGTATGATGGCAAGAAGGCGGACGTGTGGTCCTGCGGCGTCAGCCTATACCTCCTGCTGACAGGTGTGTTTCTCTTTTTGCCATCTGCTTTCTCCCCAGCCGCACGGCCTTCTTCGCAAGCCAATCGACGCCAGGAATCTCTGCGTCTGACAGCTGCGCCGGGCCGGCGTCTGATAGCAAATGAAGTGCGCTGCGGCACCGCTGCATGCAGCACATCCGCAAACGGCGGGGCCTCCTCCCGGCCTTGCTGCGCCGCGCTGCGCCTGCCAGCAGCCGAGTTTCCGGCGCCTGTAGACTCAGGCAGCTGGTCCCCACCGTGCTTTGCAGGCGACTTCCCCTTCGCACGGCCGGCGGATGCGCAGGCGTGCAACGTTGTGCGCATGCAGCGCATGTTTGCGCGTATCGTCAAGGGTGACGTGCAGCCTGTGCCCCATGTACGTTCTGCCGATCCTCTGCTTCATGTGCTTCCTTCCATCCATTTGTGATCAGTGTCTCCTCCTCCAGAGCACAGCCTCGGACTCCAACCCATGCAGTAGTTGCATGCAGACAATATCTTTCCAGCAAAGCGGCGCATGTCAGCGAGCCGCTGGGCCGGCTGAACCACCTGCCCGACAGGCAGACTACCTGCCCGAGTCTTGCGGCTGCGGCAGGCTCCCGCACCTGACGCCGTCCCATCTCCCTGCCGTGCAGCTGTCGCCCGACTGCCAGGACCTCCTGATGCGCATGCTGCGGCCGATGCCACACGAGCGGGCCTCGCTGCTGGAGGTGGCGGAGCACCCCTGGCTCGCGCGAGCGCGACCCTGCCTGCCGCCGCGCGTCGTCAACGACCGGCTGGTGGGTCTCCTGCCTGCTCCTCCGCTGTACAGCGGACAGATCTGGACGGCGTGTCAGGCGCCTGTCACATCCACAATGCATTGCCAGAGCTCGCCACATCCACCAGGCTTTCCTCTACTAGTCTGACCCTGCTGCGCTTGGATGAGGCCAGCAGGGCCTGAAAGATGAAGCGCATGCCTCCACTCAGCACGGGCCCGCCTGACGTGCAGGTGGCGGCCATGGACCGATTTGCGGCAACGGACCGTGGTGTCTGCCGCCAGTCCGCCGCACAGATCATCCAGCTGGTGGCCGCCTGCGCCGAAGCGCGCGTGGCGGGCTCGGTGCGCCGCCGCCGTGACCTGCGCTCGCGCAGCCAGGGCAGCGTGCTGTGGCCCCGGGGCCGCTGCTCCCTCGCGGCCCACCCGGCGCCCGGCCGCCGATGCCGGAGGCGCAGCCGTTCGCGCAGCAGCAACAGAGTCAGCCGCCGACCTGCGGCAAGGCGCAGGCAGGCCAGCAGCGCTGGCGCCCGCAGCACGAGGCGGAGCCGCGGCTGCCTGAACAGCGGTCGCCGCCGCGGTGGCAGGCGTCGGCCACTACGGCGCCGCCGCCGGCGTGGCAGCAGCAGGGGCCTTCACAGCTGCGCTCTCACACGGCAGGCAATGCGTCGCCGCTGCTGCCGGCGTACCGCTCAGCAGACTCGGTGGAGCTGGCCCGGCACACGCTCGGCGACTTTGGGGACAGCGGCCAGTCTCGGGCTGGCAGCCGGTTCGGCGCCAGCAGCTACGACGACGGTCACCTCCATGTCGACCCAGTGTCAGGCCCGGCGGCGCGCTTCTTCAGCATGACGCTGTGACTGGGATACATGAAGGCGCGACGGTCCTGGTATCATATGGCGGGCTACGTCCCTCCGTCAGCAGACCGGACCGCGTGGCAGAACAGCACCGCAGCCCAGCGATATGGTCGCAGCGCCCACGAGGCAGCCTCGAATGGGCGGATGTGCTGCCCTCAGCCCAGATTCCACCGGTGGTGCAGACACGACCACGCGACACACCACGATGCAAGCCCGCCAGCCAGCGCGCCGCATGATGCTGCCAGCTACTGCTGCCGCGCATGGTGACACATGTTGTGGCGCATCTTAACTGCGGCCGGCTGGCACGTGACGGCGCCCGCTGCGGTTTTGCAACCTGACGTGGTTTTTTCGGATTAGCATAATTCTCACCATGCACCTGTGCGGCCGCTTCTGCAAAGTTGCGGGAGCCGCAAGGCAAGACGGAGGATCCTAGCGCTAGAGGCTAGACATCCGGCGCTGGCCAGCAGCAAGGCCGACTTTCATGCACTTTGCGACCGTAAATGGCGCCCAGTTGATACGTTCTCTCCTTTAAAGGGACGAATTTGAGTGATCAGCGGGCAGGATCGACATCGAACCACCGTCCGTGTACGTATTCCATTGTCGTGGCGCCGTGTTGGGGCTCTTTTACGTTTCTTCGTTGTGGCGGCTCTTTATTATGGCGGCACTGCAATTTACTTGTGAAATTGTTGTTTTTGTTTCGTTCTTCGGGGTGGGTGCCTCTATAGACGAACGGTTTTGTCAGAACACTGTCTTTCAAAAGCTGTAATGAAGTCATCTAGTAGTACAACAGTTTGAGGGTGGATGCCCGGCCATATCCCTAAATCCCTTCTAAACGATAAGGCCACGGATGTGCAACCGCTTATAGCTTACCACAGACATCGAGAGGTAGGAAGTGATGGCGACAAGCTCAAAGTGGCAGCGAGGTGGCGGTTGTACGTGATTGTAGATCTGGTGCCTTATTACTACCAAACTATTGCATCTGACTGAAGCCTGCAGCAAACGCCACCAGCAAACAAATATCATACGCCGAGGTATCCCCACAAACACATTCCATCGCTGAGTTGCTTGTAGTCGTGACAAATTCAAGGTCGGACCACCTCGTGCTGACTAGAGACTGACCTAGTCCCCAAGCCATACATGCCACTGCTCTGAAGCACGAGATCCTCCTTCGAGATCCTGTTACCACCGTGCCGGCTGCGCCACAAAACAAGCTGGCGCTCGCGCGCCACTGCAGGCGCCTATAGAGCACTCTGTGGCGGGCGCGAGCGTCTCGTGGCAAGGAGCGATGGCATCGGATGAAGGAGGAGTTCACGCTGTACGCCATGATGGACGTGCTGCTACTGGGGAGTTTAAACCTCACGACTCTGCCTCCCCTTCCTCATCCTCTGCGATGACATCGGCGGCCACAGCGGCGCCACGGCTGCGGCGGCGCATCGGCAGCGGCGGCGCGAGGGCGTCTGTGCCGCCGCTGCCGCCGCCGCCGGCCGCCAGCTCCGCCACCACCGCGTCGGCGAGCGCCAGGAAGTCGACCGCGGCGCCGGGCGCTGCAGCGCTGATGGCGGGCCGCGCCCGCAGCAGCGGCACCGCCAGCGCGGAGCGGACGTGGTAGCGGAACGCCCGCAGCTCCTCCGCTTCCGCGCCCTCATTCGTCATCAGCTCCTGTGGGGCGCAGCACTTTCGCGAATCAGGGTTCCGGAAGCAGAGCGTTCAGCAGAAAGTTGGAGGCAGCGCAGCTGAGTGAGCCTGTGGCACAAGCAGGCTTTCATAAAGCAAGTGGCTAAACGACCACTTCCCAGCGCCTGACCACTCCGGCAAAGGAGGTCCAGGATCGTATCGTGCCCGAAGCCTGCACAAAGTCCAACGATGACGGATTCGACGCCGAAGTGGCCACTCGCGAGAAGCCACTCGACACAGAAACTAACGTCTGTTCGGCCCACCTGCTTGCAGTCGAAGATGGCAGTCTCCATCCCGTCGTCGGCCTCCGTCGTCGCAAAGCTGCAGAGCGTCTTGTACAGCGCTGCGCGCCGCACGTGCAGCTCCCGCAGCGCATCCTCTGCGGCAGCAGGGGTGTGAACAATGTTTCGGATGGCCACGAAATAGGTCGGAGAAAGGGGTCATGCAGCGGAGAGAGGTGGTAACCGCTGTCACGAGGTCTGATGCTGACCCCGCAGCTCGCAGGCTGGAACGTGTTCGTCCTTGCAGCAAAGCGCTCGCTGTGAGCGGAGTGCAGCGCAGTCAATGACACCGCACTGCTGCCATGGAACTTGGTGGTGGTGAGAAATTGCTGATGCTATATAGCTGCTTGAGCACGCAGGACGCAGGCTGTGGCGATTGCTGCACAGGAGGCTCACCCAGAGCTGCACGGGCGTCGGCAGTGGCGCGCATCTGCTGCGGGGTGAGCGCCATGGCATCCAGAACCGGCTCCCAGTCCACCTGCTGCCGGGATCTGCCGGGACTGTCCTCCGCGTTCTGCAGCAGGACCCAGGTATGTCTTTCTGAAAGGGCGCATCGACAGACAGCTGCGTCGCATGAGCGTGCTCAAGTGGCAAGCAGCAGCCGAGTAAGGACGCTCGGCGACTATTCTGTGCTGCAGGCGGCCAGGACACCGACTCGGTGGCCTGCAGCAGGCCTGCATATGTACTTGGCCGGTGCACTTGACGACTGGAACACTGAAAAGACGTCACCGTGTACACATGTTGTGAGCGCAGAAAGCCAACAAGCGCACCGGCTCATACACCTTGAGCAGCTCCAGGCCGTCATCACGGCTGCTGGCCGAGTCGCTGCGGACGCTCCCAAGCTTCTGCACCATCCAACACTCATTCTGAGACAACAGCCCCGACAGTGGACACGGGGAGGGTTGCAGCAAGGGTCTCAAAGGCAGGGCCCCAGGAGATGCACTTCACTGACAGACGCTTCACCTGCTGGATAAGTTGCACCTCCGGCGCTGCGTCGTCCGCCGTCTGGTGTGGCTCCGGCCGCTGCAGCTTTACCGGCGGCGGAGCGGCGGCGTCTTCTGCCACGGCCAGCGCCGCGATGCGGCGCATGAGCGCGATGCGGTCCTCGCTCACTGACGCCACCGGCGCAACGTCCTGCAGCCATAGGCGCAGCCAGGAGGTTACGCCCAGGCGCAGCTGTGCGGGCGCCGTTGGCGGCTGCGGTGCCATCGGCAGGGCACTGCCATGGGCAGCGGATGTAGACGGGGGCATGGAGGCGGGCTGCTGATGAGCTTGTTGGACACAGAGTAGAACAGCCAGTGGGAGGCTGATGCAGAAGTCGGATCAGAGCAGCGGCCGTAGTTGGCTCGTCTGACACACCTGGCCGCCGCTGTCGGCGCCGGCGGCGGTGTGCTGGCCGCCAGCGCCAAGGACACTGGCAGAGACGCGCCGCCACCGCAGCCGCGGCTGGTCTTCCTCCTGGTCCGCCGTCACTGGCTGCTGGGGCTGCTGCGGCCCGCTGGATGCCGACAGGCGCGAGATTGACGAGTAGGTGCCCGCGAGCGTGGCGCCCGAACCCATCGACCTGCAGCCACGATCGTGATCGTGTTGTGAATGTGCGCAGGAGAGTATCTCGTGGCTGTGTGTGCTTCGGCTCATGATGTGAGAAAGTGAGACATTGCATCTGCAGAAACTTGCTCACAAATGTGAACATTGGTCCGTGAGTCAGCAGAGGCAGTCTGGCAGTCTGAGTCAGCGAGTTGTTAGTCATGGACTGGGGTGGTCAACTTGGGCGGTGTGCTTGGATGAAGTGACAGGTGGGCGTCTTGAAGACAGGTGGGCGTCTAATCCCGGGATATCGCCCGTGAATCCGAGCAGCAGGCCTACCCTCGCCGAGTGGAGGCGCGCTGTTGACTGCCGCTGCCGCCGCTGACCAACGGCGCAGCAGACGCACGGCGGATGCTGGGACGCGGCACGCTGCCGCCGCTGGCGGCAGACATACGCCGGATGCTGGGTGGGGCCGAGCCTTCGGAAAGCCGCTGCATCGAGGTGGCAGGCCGTGCGCTGCGTAGGTCAACTGATTGTGCGACCTGCATGGCATGGAGCAGGCTGCTGGTGTCGGAATGAGCGCAGGAAGCTGCATTCGCCTGAAGAAAGGTGAGCAGACCACCATAGCACCGAAGTGACTAGAAAAGAACTTCTCCCCAGTTCACAGGCATTGGATGCCCCGGGGGGCGTCGTTGCGTGCTGACCGGCGGGCCAGTTTTGCACCAGGAGCTGCAGGACATTGCACCTTCTCGCCGTGCGTGGATCCGGGCGACGCAACAACGGCCTTGCCCTGCGCTGCCGCCAGCTTCCGGGCGTAGTCCATCATGTTGCAGCGGCTCCTGTAGGGGCTGCCACCGCCGCCGCCGCTCATCTCGCCAGCGGAGTCCATTCGCACCGACGTCCGGTCCTGCAGCCACAGAGGGAGCTGTTGAGGCCAACTCAGAGGACAGCAAGCTTCTGCCCGGGCACAGACGCCCCTGTGTTGGTCGGCGCTTGGTTGTCCTGTGAGATGATACGGTACAAGCGAGTGGTACTGAACCTATGCTTGACGGGCACGACGGCGCGTTCGGCTTTGGTACGCTTGATTGATAAGACGAAAACACGTGCGATGACCGCACGGTTGCCCGAACAGCGCCGGCTGTCTGTGAAAACGTCTGTCAGCTTGCGCGAGGTGCGTACGGCAAACACACCTATCAACAAGAATGTCAAGACGGCTGGCGGGACGGGACTCGCCACAAGCTGCCAGGAACGATACACGAGATCCGACATGCGTGCAATGCGCAAGCGGGAGAGCCTTGACAAGTGGTCGACGAAGTATGGTTGGACACGTGCCTGGGTTTCGCAGGTGGCTTCCTGCCGGCCGCCGACGCGATTGCTGTTGAGCCTAGGCTGAGGCTGGAGGCTCTGCTTGGGCATACCGACGGGCGCAGACATTCGCGAAATGGATTTGCGTCCGCCGCTGTCAGCGGCAGGCTGACGGACGACACCACTGTATTCCAGCCACCCGGGCACGGTCCCGTCTAGCAGCCGGAGCCCTTCTGGGCCCTGCCCACGAGCCAGTGTGTCCGCCATATGGTGGCCCAGTCGGGGGCCAACTTCGCTTCAGGGCCCCCACGCCGCGAGAAAAAACCTTTATGTGGTGACGGAAAGAAAAAATCGCTCAGGCACGCTGGTGTCACAGCAGGCTGCACCAAGCTCGCTGTGTCAGCGATCTTGGTGGACCCGGCAATGGTTTGAATGGCTGCAGGGACGGCACGCGCTTCTCAAACTGGACGAAAATAATTGCACAATATCTTACAGTACGGAGGTGACGTCACCTCTCACTGCAGGGCGGCTAAATACCTCCTCGCTTGCAGCCTCCAGCTTTCAGCAGCATGTGAGTCTGAGACTTGGCAATTGGGCGATCAATCGACGAGCCAAGCCATTTGCGTCAGTTCCTGGAAGTCCCACGCACCGACTCCCGTTTCAGCCACCTGCAGCCTGTGCCTCTGCAAGGTTGGAAAGTTGCAGCGAACCCCGGCTCACGCAGGACAGCAAGACCGACACTGGGCATGCATCTGACCGTTGGGCATCTGCCCCGGTGCTGCCTTCTGAGCCGAAGTCGTAGCCATGCTTCCGGCGCCAGCCAGCGGCGCAGCAGCGGCGGCGGCCGGCTGCTCACAGCGCCACCATGCGGGGAGGCGCGATCCGCAAACCGGACACGCTGGACAGGAGGTGATAATGGCGATACGGCCGTGGCAAACCACCCATCAGCTGTCTCGCATGCGCCGCAGCAGCCGCCTGCATCCGGCCTCACTGGCCTGCCGCCATCTCGGCTGGCTGAGCCACTGCAGCAGCAACAGCGCGCTGCCAAAGCGCAGCGCGATCCGCTGAGTCAGACGCCGTTGTCGTCGACGCCCATGCTGCTGCCAGTCGCAAGCGGCAACGGTTTGCCCGCCGAGAACATCCCGGCGACAAGGCAAGATGCGGCGGCCCTGGTGAGGTATCTGTGCATATGTTTGCCGCAAGCCGGCCCCGCTGTTGCTCACTTACGTCGGCCTCCAGGCCCACCGTGGTCCCTGCGTTCCAACACTAATGCGAGCAGCGTCCACTCGAAGGTGTGGGGCGCGGCGTCGGCGGTGTCGGCGCAGTTTGCGGCAATCGACCGGCTGGTGGCGGCCAACCTGCGGCGCGTGCAGGTGCTGCCTTTGCCTCCAACAGCAGTGCTTCGCCAGCAGTTGCCTGCATGCTCGTGACCTCTGAACCCCTGCACTGGCCTGCTTGACGAGGGCCGCCGCAGGGTGTCCCCGCCGGCATGCTCCGGAGCTGGAAACATGACCCTACAGACGCCCTTGCACGGCACGGCACGGTCGGCAGACTTGGAGGTGGCGTCCCGCAGGCCGCATTCCGGAACGCACAGATCGGGCCACACCACTTTGCGGGCTCCACGGGGTATGGCCACGGCGACCTCGGACGGGCTGCGCTTGACAAGGTGCATCAGCCATCAATTCAGCTCTTCAGCCAACTGCCTGCTCGACGCCGCATCCAATGCATCGTTTGGCCGCGACAGCTGTGCAATTGCACGCAGGTCATCAACAGCTCCTGCTTTGCGAACCCCAAAAAGTGCTCCGCCAGAGATATTCAGGCCGCGGAGTTTCAGGCTGCGGAGGGCGGCCATCCAGCCCATGATTGACTGCTGCGCGGGTCATGGCGGAGGCCGTTGGTACTGGCGCTGTGAGACCTTTCATGCAGCCCATGCTCGAATGCTGCGCAGGTTATGGCGGAGGTCATGGGTGCTGAGGCCGCGCTGGTGCGCTGCCAGCTGGTCAGCGGCACACACGCGATATCCACAGCACTGTTCGCGTGCCTGCGCCCGGGGGATCGCATGCTCGCCGTCGCCGGCAGGTGCGCTGAGCTGCCGTGCCGGCCAGGTTTGAGTGTTGTCGCGAGTTCCGCAGGTTTGTGCTCCTTCTGCGACAGGACAGCGCGTCAGTCTTTGGGTTTCAGCTCGATTTGAGCTCAGCCACCTCAGCTGAGCTCGGCTCCGAGCAGCTCTGTTCTCGCCTGCTGCTGTGCGGCCCCCTGGGGTGGACCCCCGTGTGCCTGGGTCCCCTTCTTGGGTTTTGTTTGGGGTTTGTCTATCGAACAGCCTGCACCATGCGGGTGCATGACCTGCCCTGCAGGCCGTACGACACTCTGGAGGAGGTGATTGGGCTGCGCGGCACGCCCGGGCACGGCAGTCTGGCTGAGTGGGGCGTTGCCTACGACGAGCTGTCGCGGCCGCCGGCCGGCGGCGGCGCCATCGACTTCGAGGCGCTTCCCGCCGCCGTCACGCCAGGTGCTGCTTTGCCGCCGCAGCGCCGCCGCGCCGCCGCGCATCTCATTGCCGGCTCTGCACAGCGGGCATGCTGCACCCCCGGCTGTGGCGACAGGAACGCAATCCCGCAATCCCGCGGCTAACCCCGTCTTGCTCAGTCTCCAGTCCCCGCGCCGGCCTCAGCCATCTCAATTTCTGCTGCCTCAGCCGGCGCACAGTGACCTGCAGGAATGCCGCCGCTCACTCGGTTCCCCGTCCCTTTATGCCGCAGAGACGAAGGTTGCGCTGGTGCAGCGCTCGTGCGGCTATGCAGACCGCCCGACACTGGCGATCGCGGACATCCAGCGGGCTGTCCGCATCGTGCGGGAGGCGTCGCCGAACTGCCTGGTGCTGGTCGACAACTGCTATGGCGAGTTCACAGAGCCCGCAGAGCCCTGCTCGGTGCGTGTCTTGGGCGAGGACGAGGAGCTGGCCCCCTCGCACCCTGCTGCGAAACGGGAGCTCAGCATGCAGAGGGTTGACGGTGGCTTGTGAGCGTTGTTGCACGCTCGTTGCGGCTATTAAGCGCTCTTTGAGTCCCCCACAAACTTCCACCTCGCTTGAAGCCAGTCTGAGCGTCAGGGCGCCAGCTGCTGATTGCTGGTGGTGTCCTTCCCGAGCAGGTGGGGGCGGACCTGTGCATGGGCAGCCTGATCAAAAGCCCCGGCGGCACGCTCGCGCCGACTGGCGGCTACATTGCGGGGCGCGCCGACCTGGTGGCGGCCGCCGGCGCGCGGCTCACCGCGCCCGGCGTCGGCCTGGACGCCGGCGCGGTGCCGGCGGAGCAGCTGCGCCTCATGTTCCAGGGTGAGCCCTGCCGTTGGCCGTCTGCTGCATTGGGTCTCAGGATGCCTGACAGAGATGTGGGTGCTGCCGCCGCTCTTCTGTGTCGGCCGCAGCTCCCGGAGCACCGGCTGGTCTGGCAGCGCGTGTGGGCGCCGGCGGAGCCAGGAGTGGATTGTCTCTATTCTTCTCATGAGCAGCCGAAGCAATGCAGGCTCCGGCTGCCACGAACCCCTCGTGCCGCAAGCCTTGACTCCACCATCTTCGCACAGGCTCGTCCTGGCACTGCAGGCGTTGGGCTCCAGCCGGGAGCAAACTGCAGGCGCATGCCTGAGAGCCAGCTGTAGATAGGTCGCTCACTTACCTCCCAATCTACTTCGCAGGCCTGTTCCTGGCGCCGCAGACGGTGGGCGAATCGCTCAAGGGGGGCCGCCTGCTGGCGGCCGCGGCGGCGCGGTGCGGCCTCCCGGCGTCGCCGCCGCACAGCCTGGACGGCCTGCCGGCGCCGCCGTCCGCCATAACCTCGCTGCAGCTAGGCAGCCGCGCGCGCATGCTGGCGTTCTGTGCCGCTGTGCAACGCGCGTCGCCCGTGGGCTCCTACATTATGCCCACGCCAGGTCCGCAATAAAAGCGGTTGGGCTAGCCCCTGGCCATTCCTGCGCTATATTCCTATTCTATTGAAATTTCATGGTATTAGACACCTATCGTTTGAGGTTCACGTGCACGAACCACGGCACGATAGTGATCCGAAACGATGTCGAGGGATGTGCCACAGGCGCGACGCCAGGGTACGGCGACGAGGTGGTATTCGCCGATGGCACCTTCATTGACGGCTCCACGGCGGAGCTGTCGGCGGACGGCCCGCTGCGGCCTCCCTTTGCGGTCTACTGCCAGGGCGGCACCCATTGGACACACTGGGCGCTGGCGCTGGAGGCTGCGCTGCCGGCGCTCGCTATGGCAGAGGACTGAGGCGGGGAACGGCTGTGCATCTTCATGCTGCCGCCCGTCTGGGGCAACTGTTCCTTTGGGCCTGACGGCAGCAGCGTGCAGTGCAGATCTCATGACGCTGACAGCTCCTTGTAGAGACGTCCCAATGGCGTCTGCGCAGCTGCACAGTGGGCCTTTTGAGGGCATTGGGTGCTAAAATTGCACAAACTTCGTGTTGGGAGTTGGCAACCACGACTGATTGGTGGCGGCGGGCTTGGCGGCCAGTGTTCTGGTTAACCGCCCAGGAGCAGAGTTGACGAACTGGAGTTGCTGCTGCACATCATGACGTCAAGCGCTGCCACGTACAGTTGCAGTGAAACTTGTTCCGTCTCGTTTTGATGACGAAAAGTCCTAGTCTAGTCTCTGAGGACACGGCTGCGGTTGAGGTGTCGCGCGACCGCGCTGCGCGGTGGTCTGAATCCGTGGGTTCTCCTCACCCATCTCGCGTGGCAATTCGGGCTGCATGCCTGAAACCTCTCAGTAGGAACAGCAAGTTTCGCTTTGGCTTTGACGCGAGGGGCTTCAGGCATTGAGCGGCGCTCGGCACGCGTTCATTTGTCAGAGGGCATCAGCCTGCTGTGCGTCCCCAGCTCGCGCGCTGCTTGCCTGCGGCCGTCACTGTAGCTTTGATAAATGCTCCATCAGCTTGCAGTGACATAGGGCCCTCTGAAGCAGGCGCCGACTGGCCTGACTAGCAGACTCAATTCAACCTCTTGGCCTTGCACGCTCTATCTGTGCCTGGCGCCCACTGCCGACGACTGCAGCTCAGCAGACAGCGCAGTGCAGCACCAGTGTATCTGAGACGGCGGTCGACGCTCGGCAGCCAGCCACTGAGGGAGGGCCACGGTTGGCCCTCCATGGGGTGCAGCACCAGCAAGCCAGCGGTTGCTGGCAGCCCACCGACTCAGCAACAAACGTCGCTGACGCACGAAAGGTCCTCTAGGTACGGTTGTGAGCCATAGCTGCTGCACACTCACGCCTGCCCGGCAGCTGTTCATCATCAGCCGGCATCCCTGCGCCGGGTTGAGCACAGTCACAGTACAGCATCAGCTCTTGTCCTGCATTGGAGATGATGCACAGAGCAGCTATGCCAACATTGCAGTGCACATGCTCGGCCAAATGTTGGCAGCTCGCGTCACCTCTGTCTCAGCATGCTGTGCTTGGCTTCGATCCTGCTTCTCGATTTGACCGCAGGCCAACAGCAACGCAGCAGGCAAAGGCGACGCAGGATGCTCCTGCAGCAGACAGGCAGTCCTCCTCGGCAGCGCCGACCACCAAGTTGTCGGCCACTCTCCCAACCCCAGTGACGCCCGCTAAGGCGGCGCCGTCGCTGGCTCTGGCAGCACCTAGCAGCGGCGCAAAAGCAGCAGCAGTGCAGGCGTCTGCGTCCAGCAGCACGAAGCCTTCGACTCCAGAGGTGCGACCCGTCATGCTTTCTGCTTTGTGTTGACAGTCGACGTCAGCTTCGAACAGCCAGGGCAGTAGTCGACACTGCACTCCTGCAGATGGTGCATCAGCCAGTCTCGAGTCTCTGCCTGTCGCTCTCATCCTCAGCACATCTGCTTTGCAGAAGCCGCACGGCTCGGGCAGCAAGCACGGCGGCGGCAACGGGCGGCAGGCCGCTGGGCCGCCGCCGCCGCCGCCGCCGGCAGACAAGTCCGGGCCGGAGAAGAACAATGGCTACGTGGTGCGGCCACTGGGCTCCGAGCCGCTGGAAGGGCACCCGCGATACACCAAGATTCGCGAGATCAACTCAGGTGCGGCGGCCTGCTGCATGTGGTGTTTCATGACATTTGTGCCACCGATGTCGATTATCGGCACCGCCGCTGGCAGACCGCAGTTGCATATGCATGCTGCATGCAGTGCTCTCACTCAAGTCACAGCACAGTTGCATGCGCCTCCCGCAACTGTGCACTAACATGCTCTCTTGCATGCTTCTGGCGGCGTTTGCAGCCTTGCTTGCATGCACCGCAAGCCACCGCCGAATCGCCGCATCGTATCGCCGCCTCTTCAGCAACCACCCACGAAAGTGTCCACAGGGTTCCTCTGTTATTGCTCAGAACCGTGAAGAGATCCTACAAACACGTTGTAGGAGAGCCCCTTCATGGATTCCCTGACACCGCACACGCAGGCGCCTCAGGTTTTGTGCAGCTGGCGCGTGATGGGCAGACGGGCGAGGAGGTGGCCATCAAGTTCGTGCCGCGCGGCAGCCCCTACCTGCACCGCGCCGCGGAGCGCGAGATCCTGAACCACCGACTGCTTGCCGGGCACGCCCACATCGTGCAATTCCGCGAGGTGCGACTCGCTTTTCAAAGGTTTGGAGGCATCTGAAGCGCGGCAACGGCTTCGAAGGGTAGCAGCGGCTTCAAAGGCAGGGGTGGCCTCCCGACATCGTGCGTCATCTGCCACGTATAACCACCCCAGCTGATAGTACCAAAGACGCTGACATGCGCGGCTGGACTCCTCCGCTGCAGGTGTTCCTGATGGAAGCCTGGCCTGGGCATCGCCATGGAGTGCTTTGCTGGCGGTGATGCGGCAGACAGAAACCTTAAAATACCAACATGTCGAAATGCAAATGTCACTCAGGTGTTCCTGACGGACGCCTACCTGGGCATTGCGATGGAGTACGTTGCCGGCGGCGACATGGCGGACCTGGTGGACACCTGGAACTCGCGCAACCGGCGCCGCCGGCCGCCGCCCGGCACGCCGGCCCCCGCCACCCAGTGAGCACTCCTACGGATCCCTCCTCCTGTTTGGCACGTGTCCATGCCCCGCCGCCAGCCGCCGCACGGCACGCTGCCCACCGGGTCGGCAACCCGTGAGCCTTCCCCCCACTGGCGCCTGGCTGCACCGTCCTTGGCGCTGCAGCCGCAGGCGAGACTCATGTAGGTTTCCCCCGTGCGCGGGGGCACATGCAGGCAGCTGCAGCGCAGCAAGTACCGGGTCCATCTGAGCTGGCCTTGGGGTCTGGCGCTGCAGCAAGCATGCGCTGACACGCGCTCTCAGCGCTGATCACGGACTGGTGCAGCCTGCTCACACATGCAGCCAGCGTGCAATGCAGCATGCCCTGCTTCAAGAGACGTGCATGCCCCTGCGCAGGTGCCTGCCGGAGGCACACGCTCGGCGCCTGTTCCAGCAGCTCATGGTGGCTGTGGACTTCCTGCACCACCTGGGTATCGCCAACCGCGACATCAAGGTGCGGTTTCCTTGATCCCATCGATGCAGCGCCAGCATCGGCCGCACTGCCTGTGGAGGCTTCTTGAGGGTCTTCTGCCACCGCCTTGGGATCGCCGGTTGCGGCATCAGGCACTGCCTGCTCGCCCGCCGCCCACACACAGCCTGTGCACTGCTCTGTTTCGATGGCCCCACCTGGCCATAAACCCTTTTGGCGCAAAAGGGCTGCATTGCCCTTTTGCGCCAAAACCTGACGGAATCCCTGCTCCGCTTCCGCCGCAGCTGGAGAATGCGCTGCTGGCGGGGGACCCCGACTCGCCGGGCGTGGCGCTCAAGCTGTGCGACTTCGGCTACTCCAAGGACGAGCTGGTGGGTTCTTCTTTTCTTTCCTTTGGAAAGACTGAAATGCCGACTCTTGTTACAGGCTGACTGCTGCTGGGCTGCTCCTGGGTTCAAGCGAAGGGGGAGGCAGGAACAGGGGCCTGAGGCTCCGGAACTGCTCTGCTGTTGCTTGTGTGATGGGATGAGCTGCCTCCCTACAAGACTCTTGCGCTGCAGCTTGCCTGCCTGCCTGCAGTAGGGAGCCGACCTCCCGGCGCCTTCGCATCTGCGCTCCTGCGCAGCGGTGGACGTCTGCGTGGACGTTTGGGAGCAGCGGTCAAATTTAGGGTCCCTTCCTGCCGTGTGCGCAGAGCGAGAGCCTGTGCAAGACGCTGTGCGGCACGCCCGAGTACATCGCGCCGGAGGTTCTGATCGACAACCGGTACCAGGGCAAGATCTCCGACATCTGGTCGGCCGGCGTGCTGCTGTACGTGCTGCTCTCCGGCGTCTTCCCCTTCTGGCGCAAGGAGGACGAAAAACTCGACAGGTGGGCAGTGACTGCTTGTGATACCAGGGCTCAAATCGATGGGTAACGCATGGGCAGGGGCTGGTTGCGCTGACCTGAGCAGGGGCTGTAAGCACCGAGACGGAAGTTCGACTGCTGCTCCGAGGGGAGCGCCTGCCAGGCAGGCCCGCATGCGCGCATTGCAGTCTGCCTGCATGTCAGGACGGCAGATGTCGACGAACCAACAAGGGCGCTGCCCGCTGCCAGCGCCCCCCGCCTGGTTGTGGCGGCGTGACCTTGCAGTCTTCATGCCATCTGCTTGTCATGTAGGGGTGGGCACCTCGAGGGCTGGACCCTGAAGGCTGAAGGATGCTGTGACGTCTGACTCCCCGCTTGCCCCCCCTGCCGCCGCAGCATGACGCGCCTGAACCGCATGTTCCCCCGCATCGTCAAGGCCGAGTACGAGCTGCCGGCGCACGTCAGCCAGCCCTGCCGCGACCTGCTGGCCCGCATGCTGTCCGTCGACACCAAGCGCCGGTGCGCACACTATAGGGTCTTGGGGTGTATTCTGACCGCAGCTGCTTGCTCTGGTTGTCGACCTTGCGCTCTGTGCGACCTGCTCGTCCACTGACGGACGAGGTCTGGGGCCAGGTGCGCATCTACTATTGATGTTGTCATCATCATTTCACCCTGTCACCGCCGCTGCCGGAGACCATCATGCCTGCACGCTGGGTCAGCCACTTGTCTGCCGTCAAGCGGTCTGCATGGACCGTCATGTCAGCAGCCGCCTGCATGCATGCCTCCGCCTTGCGCGCTTTGGCACACCTGAAACCTGTGCGGCAAGTAACCCTCGGTCACGACCCTGCCTCTGACCACCTTCCTGCGCAGATTGTCAGTCGCGGGCATCCTGCGGCACCCCTGGTTCCGCACGGAGCTCGCGCCCAGCCTGCTGTCCCTCAACCACGACCTGCTGGACCTGCCCACTGCGGTGCGCGTCGCAGAACCAAAACTAACAAAACCTGGGAGGCAGAGCTTTGCTTCGAGCCTCCCTCTGTGTGTGGCTGCAAGGCACCGGCCTCGCACCATCTGCGCAAATGCACAGGCGCCACCCAGGGGCCAGCGAAGGGCTGAATACTGCTGGCGGCGGCGGAGGAATGAGCTCGCATATGGCGATCAGCCACCAGCCAGCACCTTGTACGCTCGTCCTCCGCTGCCCGATTCAGCAACGCCCACTGATCCCCCCCGCTTTTGCTTGGCCCGCAGAAGCGCATCCAGTGCCCGCAGAGCGAGGCCGCGATCCGGGACATCATCCACATCGCCGCCGGCGCGCGCGTCACCTCCACCCGATCCAACAGCGGCTCGCAGCCATCGACGCGTTCTAACAGCGGCACCAACCCGGCGGGCGCGCCGCACCGCGGCGGCGCCGGACCTCGCGCCGGGCCGTCCGTGGGTTCCAGCGCCGGCAGCAGCGCTGGGGCCGGCGCCGCCGCCGCCGGCGCCGTGGCGGCGGTCGACGCGGCCTCGCAGCGCGGCGGCGGTGGCGGCAGCGGCGCGGCGCTGCCCTCCACGCCACCGCCGGTGCGAACGACAAGCTCCTGCTGCTCTGGTGCTCTTTCTGGCCATGCCATGCGTGCTGGGAGCGGCGGCGGGCCGGTAGGGGATACTGAGTCCAACTTGGACTTAGTATCCCCTTGGGCCGGCCATGCACCGACTGTATCGTTGGGGCTGCAAGAGGCTCCAGTTCTGAAGCACACGGACGCAACCCGACTGGCACTGCCTCTGCTGCCTGTACGCAACAGCGAGAGGCTTCACTCCTGGCAAAAACCCTGCAGGGCGCTGCTCGGCTCGGCCTTGCCGCTGCCCCAATTGCGCCGCGAGGCACGCTGCCCTGGCTGCCCGGTCCTGCCCCTCAGGCGACCTGCCTCCCCTTTGCTTCAGAAGCATGATTGAGTGACCGAAACGTGCCAAACACTGTGCAGAACAGTGATTGCCTGCAGAGCAGGCTGTGGTCGGTGACTGCCTTCTGCGGCATCTTGGACGTCCCATCTCCACGTTCCGCCTCCGCATCCCACTCTTGATGCCGCCTGGCAGCAGCGACAAGCTGTCGTGTGGCATCGTGCACACACGCATCCCATGCCCGCACACCGCAGGCGAAGGCGGGCGGCGGGGGCCGGCCGCCGCTGCAGCACTCGGCGACGGGCAGCGGCGACATCATGCAGACCAGCGAGAGCATCCTGGGCCTGGTGGATCTGGTAGACCAGGTGTGGTCTTTGGTGTCGCAATGCCAAAGGCTGGGTGCACCTCAGTCGTCAAACTTGCAGACCAGCGATAGCATCCTGGGCCTGGTGGACCCGGCAGGGTGTTGGGTGCCAAGCATCACAGCTGAATGGTGGGTGCCAGGGTGTCCCGGACATCTCTCAACACAGTTGTAGGCCAGCGACATAATCCTGGTCTGTGAGGATCTTCTGGACTAGGTCTCCTTGTAGGAATTGGGATTATGCCAGGATGCTGGGTGCTGTCGGCACTCCTAAAGTGCTCGATCACACACACACGGTGCCTGCTTGAGCTCGCCACATCCGGACCTCCTGCCGGCGTTGGCTTGCCGGTGCAGTGACCGCGCCCGTGCGTGCCTCATGCCTGCTCATCATCTCATTTACCCGCTGTTCGCAGGTGATGGACGCCCCGAATGGCGGCTCCTCGCCCATGACGCACATCGGGCCGGCGCCGGTGCGCTGCGCGACCAGTGGCGGCCGCCGCAGCCCCTCGCCGCCTGGCAGCCCCTCCCAACTGCTCACCCGCACCTCACCGGAACCCCTGCAGGTGCCACCCCGCTGTCGTGGCAGGCTGCTGGAACAGCCCTCGCTTGGTGCATCGGTGCCCGCCATGTCGTGACTGGTGCATGGCAGCGGCGGCGACCGCCGCTCGGCGCGACCTGTTGCAACCCATACACGTGCGCGTTTTGTGCCGCCTCCCAACGCCTTCGGCGTCGACAATCAAGGCAGCAGCGTTGCCCCTTTACGGCCGCCCTGTTCATGTGCAGGGGACGCAGGAAACCACGGCGGTGGGGCGGTCCTGAGTGCCGGGCCTGCGGCAGGGATGGCGGGCGGCCTGCTGCGACCCATTGCCCATGGTGTGGCGGCGGCGAGGCTCATGGCGGCTGGGGCTGCGGACGCACGCCGCTACGGCATCGCAGTCGACGAGCGCAAGCTGGCATGAGGGAGGCATCCTCTCGACCGCGTTTGGATGTGTCTGCGTCGAGATGTGGCAGTGACGCGTTATTGCGCAGTGAAGTCCCGCGTTGCTGCTGCTGGCGCGGGCGCGGCAGCATGCCATGGATTCTGTAGAGGAGCGCTGGCCACACGACTGTGGGGCAGTGTCGCACTCCGGCATGTTGGGCACGCGAGGGACAGGTGATGTGGCAAGATGACTTGAAGACCCGCCGGCATGCCCTCGGCGGCGCCTGACTCGACAGGACAGACTTCATAGCTGGGAGCAGGCTTGCAGCGGTGTCCTTTGCTGCAGCAAGATAGGTAGCCGGCGAGTCCAAAGGCTGCATTCAGAGCAGCTTCAGTCTGCAGGAGGTTATCTGTTGTGAGCAGGGTGCCGCCCGTTCAGCACTTGGTTTGGTTCATTCGTGCGCACGCCCCGGGAAGGAGGGGCGGAGGGAGATGCACAGCTCAGATATGTCGCAGGGCCATCTGCGACGGCGAACAATGTCACAGTTCATCTTTGAGATTGATTTTGCTAGGGCGCTAGCTGGTGCTGCAGTGTGGCAGGTGTACGCCGCGTGCAGTGGGTAGCTTGGGTAATTGTGCTCCCTAACATTTTTAGACGGGGTCGTCTGACTCGTACTGGACCAGCCCGACTTGATTGGGTCGTCTCTGGTCATCCCACACCTCGCCTGACAGGCAACTGTAACCTGTAAACCCTCTAGCAAGCCACTACCTATGAGCTCGTCATCTGCCTGCCAGGTGATAGTGGCAGGGCCCATTTACTGCCAAGCAAATAGGGATACCGATCCTTCGACATGTACATAGCCCATGATACGGAGAGC